>JAWPHD010025495.1:0-16104 GCA_037043455.1 Cyrtodaria siliqua
ACTGAATATATATGTGTAAGAGCTGACTATATGTGTAAGAACTGAATATATATGTGTAAGACTGAATATATATGTGTAAGAACTGAATATATATGCGTAAGAACGGAATATATATGTGTAAGAACTGAATATATATGTGTAAGAACGGAATATATATGCGTAAGAATGGAATATATATGTGTAAGTACTGAATTATATGCGTAATAACTGAATATATGCGTAAGAACTGAATATATATGCGTATGAACGGAATATATGTGCGTAAGAACGGAATATATATGCGTAAGAACGGAATATATATGCGTAAGAACTGAATATATATGCGTAAGAACTGAATATATATGTGTAAGAACTGAATATATATGTGTAAGAACTGAATATATATGTGTAAGAACTGAATATATATGTGTAAGAACTGAATATATATGTGTAAGAACTGAATATATATGCGTAGGAACGGAATATATATGCGTAAGAACTGAATATATATGTGTAAGAACTGAATATATATGTGTAAGAAATGAATATATATGTGTAAGAACTGAATATATATGTGTAAGAACTGAATATATATGCGAAAGAACTGAATATATATGTGTAAGAACTGAATATATATGCGAAAGGACTGAATATATATGTGTAAGAACTGAATATATATGTGTAAGAACTGAATATATATGTGTAAGAACTGAATATATATGTGTAAGAACTGAATATACATGTGTAAGAACTGAACATATATGCGTAAGAACTGAATATATATTCGTAAGAACGGAATATATATGTGTAAGAACTGAATATATATTCGTAATCACGGAATATATATGCGTAAGAACTGAATATATGCGTAAGAACGGAATGTATATGCGTAAGAACGGAATATATATGTGTAAGAACTGAATATATATGCGAAACAACTGAATATATATGTGTAAGAACTGAATATATATGCGTAAGAACTGAATATATATTCATAAAAACGGAATATATATGTGTAAGAACTGAATATATATGCGTAAGAACTGAATATATATGTGTAAGAACTGAATATATATGCGTAAGAACTGAATATATATGCATAAGAACTGAATATATGCGTAAGAACTGAATATATATTCGTAATCACGGAATATATATGCGTAAGAACTGAATATATGCGTAAGAACGGAATATATATGCGTAAGAACGGAATATATGTGAAAGAACTGAATAAATATGCGTAAGAACTGAATATATATGTGTAAGAACTGAATATATATGTGAAAGAACTGAATATATATATATATGTGTAATAACTGAATATATATGTGTAAGAACTGAATATATATGTGTAAGAACTGAATATATATGCGTAAGAACTGAATATACATGCGTAAGAACTGAACATATATGCGTAAGAACTGAATAAATATTCGTAAGAACGGAATATATTATGTGTAAGAACTGAATATATATTCGTAATCACGGAATATATATGTGTAAGAACTGAATATATGCGTAAGAACGGAATATATATGTGTAAGAACGGAATATATATGTTTAAGAACTGAATATATATGTGTAAGAACTGAATATATATGTGTAAGAATTGAATATATAGGTGTAAGAATTGAAAATATATGTGTAAGAACTGAATATATATGTGTAAGAACTGAATATATATGTGTGAATATATATGCGTAAGAACTGAATATATATGTGTAAGAACTGAATATATATGTGTAAGAACTGAATATATATGCGTTAGAACGGAATATATATGCGTAAGAACTGAATATATATGTTTAATAACTGAATATATATGCGTAAGAACTGAAAATATATGTGTAAGAACTGAATATATATGTGTAAGAACTGAATATATATTTGTAAGAACTGAATATATATGTGTAAGAACTGAATATATATGTGTAAGAACTGAATATATATGTGTAAGAACTGAATATATATGCGTAAGAACTGAATATATATGTTTAATAACTGAATATATATGCGTAAGAACTGAATATATATGTGTAAGAACTGAATATATATGTGTAAGAACTGAATATATATGTGTAAGAATTGAATATATAGGTGTAAGAATTGAAAATATATGTGTAAGAACTGAATATATATGTGTAAGAACTAAATATATATGTGTAAGAACTGAATATATATGCGTAAGAACTGAATATATATGTGTAAGAACTGAATATATATGTGTAAGAACTGAATATATATGTGTAAGAACTGAATATATATGTGTAAGATATATGCGTAAGAACGGAATATATATGCGTAAGAACTGAATATATGCGTAAGAACGGAATATATATGCGTAAGAACGGAATATATATGTGTAAAAACTGAATATATATGCGTAAGAACTGAATATATGTGTAAGAACTGAATATATATGTGTAAGAACTGAATATATATGTGTAATTACTGAATATATATGTGTAAGAACTGAATATGTATGTGTAAGAACTGAATATATATGTGTAAGAACGGAATATATATGTGTAAGAACGGAATATATATGCGTAAGTGCTGAATATATATGTGTAAGAACTGATTATATATGTGTAAGAACTGAATATATATGTGTAAGAACTGAATATATGTGTGTAAGAACTGAATATATATGTGTAAGAACTGAATATATATGTGTAAGAACTGAATATACATGCGTAAGAACTGAACATACATGTATATGCGTAAGAACTGAACATATATGCGTAAGAACGGAATATATATTCGTAAGAACGGAATATATATGCGTAAGAACTGAATATATATGCGTAAGAACGGATTATATATGCGTAAGAACGGAATATATATGTGTAAGAACTGATTATATATGCGTAAGAACGGAATATATATGCGTAAGAACTGAATATATATGTGTAAGAACTGAATATATATTCGTAAGAACGGAATATATATGCGTAAGAACTGAATATATGCGTAAGAACGGAATATATATGCGTAAGAACGGAATATATATGTGTAAGAACTGAATATATATGCGTAAGAACTGAATATATATGTGTAAGAACTGAATAGATATTTGTAAGAACTGAATATATATATGTAAGAACTGAATATACATGCGTAAGAACTGAACATATATGCGTAAGAACTGAATAAATATTCGTAAGAACGGAATATATATGTATAAGAACTGAATATATATTCGTAATCACGGAATATATATGTGTAAGAACTGAATATATGCGTAAGAACGGAATATATATGTGTAAGAACGGAATATATATGTGTAAGAACTGAATATATATGTGTAAGAACTGAATATATATGTGTAAGAATTGAATATATAGGTGTAAGAATTGAAAATATATGTGTAAGAACTGAATATATATGTGTAAGAACTGAATATATATGTGTAAGAACTGAATATATATGTGTAAGAACTGAATATATATGCGTAAGAACTGAATATATATGTGTAAGAACTGAATATATATGTGTAAGAACTGAATATATATGCGTAAGAACGGAATATATATGCGTAAGAACTGAATATATATGTTTAATAACTGAATATATATGCGTAAGAACTGAAAATATATGTGTAAGAACTGAATATATATGTGTAAGAACTGAATATATATTTGTAAGAACTGAATATATATGTGTAAGAACTGAATATATATGTGTAAGAACTGAATATATATGTGTAAGAACTGAATATATATGTGTAAGAACTGAATATATATGTGTAAGAACTGAATATATATGCGTAAGAACGGAATATATATGCGTAAGAACTGAATATATATGTTTAATAACTGAATATATATGCGTAAGAACTGAATATATATGTGTAAGAACTGAATATATATGTGTAAGAACTGAACATATATGTGTAAGAATTGAATATATAGGTGTAAGAATTGAAAATATATGTGTAAGAACTGAATATATATGTGTAAGAACTAAATATATATGTGTAAGAACTGAATATATATGCGTAAGAACTGAATATATATGTGTAAGAACTGAATATATATGTGTAAGAACTGAATATATATGTGTAAGAACTGAATATATATGTGTAAGATATATGCGTAAGAACGGAATATATATGCGTAAGAACTGAATATATGCGTAAGAACGGAATATATATGCGTAAGAACGGAATATATATGTGTAAAAACTGAATATATATGCGTAAGAACTGAATATATGTGTAAGAACTGAATATATATGTGTAAGAACTGAATATATATGTGTAATTACTGAATATATATGTGTAAGAACTGAATATATATGTGTAAGAACTGAATATATATGTGTAAGAACGGAATATATATGTGTAAGAACGGAATATATATGCGTAAGTGCTGAATATATATGTGTAAGAACTGATTATATATGTGTAAGAACTGAATATATATGTGTAAGAACTGAATATATGTGTGTAAGAACTGAATATATATGTGTACGAACTGAATATATATGTGTAAGAACTGAATATATATGTGTAAGAACTGAATATATATGTGTAAGAACTGAATATACATGCGTAAGAACTGAATATATATTCGTAAGATCGGAATATATATGCGTAATAACTGAATATATATGCGTAAGAACGGAATATATATGCGTAAGAACGGAATATATATGTGTAAGAACTGAATATATATGTGTAAGAACTGAATATATATGTGTAAGAACTGAATATATATGTGTAAGAACTGAATATATATGTGTAAGAACTGAAAATATATGTGTAAGAACTGAATATATATGCGTAAGAACTGAATATATACGTGTAAGAAATGAATATATATTCGTAAGAACGGAATACATATGCGTAAGAACTGAATATATGCGTAAGAACGGAATTTATATGCGTAAGAACGGAATATATATGTGTAAGAACTGAATATATATGCGTAAGAACTGAATATATATGTGTAAGAACTGAATATATATGTGTAAGAACTGAATATATATGTGTAAGAACTGAATATACATGCG
Source organism: Cyrtodaria siliqua (assembly GCA_037043455.1). Lineage (NCBI taxonomy): Eukaryota > Metazoa > Mollusca > Bivalvia > Adapedonta > Hiatellidae > Cyrtodaria > Cyrtodaria siliqua. The sequence continues at coordinate 4,996 of JAWPHD010025495.1, forward strand.
TAAGAACTGAACATATATGCGTAAGAACTTAATATATATGCGTAAGAACTGAAAATATATGCGAAAGTACTGAATATATATGCGTAAGAACTGAATATATATCTGTAAGAACTGAATATATATGTGTAAGAACTGAATATACATGCGTAAGAACTGAACATATATGGGTAAGAACTGAATATATATTCGTAAGAACGGAATATATGTGCGTAAAAACAGAATATATATGCGTAAGAACGGAATATATATGCGTAAGAACGGAATATATATGCGTAATAACTGAATATATGCGTAAGAACGGAATATATATGGGTAAGAACTGAATATATATGTGTAAGAACTGAATATATATGTCTAAGAACTGGATATATATGTGTAAGAACGGAATATATATGCGAAAGAACTGAATATAGATGCATAAGAACTGAATATATATGCGTAAGAACTGAAAATATATGCGTAAGAACTGAATATATATGCGTAAGAACTGAATATATATTCATAAAAACGGAATAAATATGTGTAAGAACTGAATATATATGCGTAAGAACGGAATATATATGCGTAAGAACGGAATATATATGTGTAAGAACTGAATATATATGCGTAAGAACTGAATATATATGTGTAAGCTATATGCGTAAGAACTGAATATATATGTGTAAGAACTGAATATATATGTGTAAGAACTGAATATATATGAGTAAGAACTGAATATATATGTGTAAGAACTGAATATATATGTGTAAGAACTGAATATATATGCGTAGGAACTGAATATATATGCGTAAGAACTGAATATATATGTGTAAGAACTGAATATATATGTGTAAGAAATGAATATATATGTGTAAGAACTGAATATATATGTGTAAGAACTGAATATATATGCGAAAGAACTGAATATATATGTGTAAGAACTGAATATATATGCGAAAGGACTGAATATATATGTGTAAGAACTGAATATATATGTGTAAGAACTGAATATATATGTGTAAGAACTGAATATATATGTGTAAGAACTGAATATATATGTGTAAGAACTGAATATACATGCGTAAGAACTGAACATATATGCGTAAGAACTGAATATATATTCGTAAGAACGGAATATATATGTGTAAGAACTGAATATATATTCGTAATCACGGAATATATATGCGTAAGAACTGAATATATGCGTAAGAACGAAATATATATGCGTAAGAACGGAATATATATGTGTAAGAACTGAATATATATGCGAAAGAACTGAATATATATGTGTAAGAACTGAATATATATGCGTAAGAACTGAATATATATTCATAAAAACGGAATATATATGTGTAAGAACTGAATATATATGCGTAAGAACTGAATATATATGTGTAAGATCTGAATATATATGCGTAAGAACTGAATATATATGCGTAAGAACTGAATATATGCGTAAGAACTGAATATATATTCGTAATCACGGAATATATATGCGTAAAAACTGAATATATGCGTAAGAACGGAATATATATGCGTAAGAACGGAATATATATGTGAAAGAACTGAATAAATATTCGTAAGAACTGAATATATATGTGTAAGAACTGAATATATATGTGAAAGAACTGAATATATATATATATATGTGTAAGAACTGAATATATATGTGTAAGAACTGAATATATATGTGTAATAACTGAATATATATGTGTAAGAACTGAATATACATGCGTAAGAACTGAACATATATGCGTAAGAACTGAATATATATTCGTAAGAACAGAATATATATGTGTAAGAACTGAATATATATTCGTAATCACGGAATATATATGTGTAAGAACTGAATATATGCGTAAGAACGGAATATATATGCGTAAGAACGGAATATATATGTGTAAGAACTGAATATATATGTGTAAAAACTGAATATATATGTGTAAGAATTGAATATATATGTGTAAGAATTGAAAATATATGTGTAAGAACTGAATATATATGTGTAAGAACTGAATATATATGTGTAAGAACTGAATATATATGTGTAAGAACTGAATATATATGTGTAAGAACTGAATATATATGCGTAAGAACTGAATATATATGTGTAAGAACTGAATATATATGTGTAAGAACTGAATATATATGCGTAAGAACGGAATATATATGCGTAAGAACTGAATATATATGTTTAATAACTGAATATATATGCGTAAGAACTGAATATATATGTGTAAGAACTGAATATATATGTGTAAAAACTGAATATACATGCGTAAGAACTGAACATGAATGCATAAGAACTGAATATATATGCGTAAGAACTGAATATATATGTGTAAGAACTGAATATATATGTGTAAGAACTGAATATATATGTGTAAGAACTGAATATGTATGTGTAAGATATATGCGTAAGAACGGAATATATATGCGTAAGAACTGAATATATGCGTAAGAACGGAATATATATGCGTAAGAACGGAATATATATGTGTAAAAACTGAATATATATGCGTAAGAACTGAATATATGTGTAAGAACTGAATATATATGTGTAAGAATTGAAAATATATGTGTAAGAACTGAATATATATGTGTAAGAACTGAATATATATGTGTAAGAACTGAATATATATGTGTAAGAACTGAATATATATGTGTAAGAACTGAATGTATATGTGTAAGAACTGAATATATATGTGTAAGAACTGAATATATATTCGTAAGAACGGAATATATATGTGTAAGAACTGAATATATGCGTAAGAACGGAATATATATGTGTAAGAACTGAATATATATGCGTAAGAACTGAATATATATGTGTAAGAACTGAATATATATGTGTAATTACTGAATATATATGTGTAAGAACTGAATATATATGTGTAAGAACTGAATATATATGTGTAAGAACGGAATATATATGTGTAAGAACGGAATATATATGCGTAAGTGCTGAATATATATGTGTAAGAACTGATTATATATGTGTAAGAACTGAAAATATATGTGTAAGAACTGAATATATGTGTGTAAGAACTGAATATATATGTGTAAGAACTGAATATATATGTGTAAGCACTGAATATACATGCGTAAGAACTGAACATATATGCGTAAGAAATGAACATATATGCGTAAGAACGGAATATATATTCGTAAGAACGGAATATATATGCGTAAGAACTGAATATATATGCGTAAGAACGGAATATATATGCGTAAGAACGGAATATATATGTGTAAGAACTGATTATATATGCGTAAGAACGGAATATATATGCGTAAGAACTGAATATATATGTGTAAGAACTGAATATATATTCGTAAGAACGGAATATATATGCGTAAGAACTAAATATATGCGTAAGAACGGAATATATATGCGTAAGAACGGAATATATATGTGTAAGAACTGAATATATATGCGTAAGAACTGAATATATATGTGTAAGAACTGTATAGATATTTGTAAGAACTGAATATATATGTGTAAGAACTGAATATATATGTGTAAGAACTGAACTGAATATATATGTGTAAGAACTGAATATATATGTGTTAGAACTGAATATATATGTGTAAGAACTGAATATACATTCGTAAGAACTGAACATATATGCGTAAGAACTGAATATATATGCGTAAGAACTGAATATATATGCGAAAGTACTGAACATATATGCGTAAGAACTGAATATATATGTGTAAGAACTGAATATATATGTGTAAGAACTGAATATATATATGTAAGAACTGAATATATATGTGTAAGAACTGAATATATATCTGTAGGAACTGAATATATATGTGTAAGAACTGAATATACATGCGTAAGAACTGAACATATATGCGTAAGAACTGAATACATATTCGTAAGAACGGAATATATATGCGTAAGAACTAAATATATATGCGTAAGAACTGAATATATATGCGTAAGAACGGAATATATATGCGTAAGAACTGAATATATATGTGTAAGAACTGAATATATATGTGTAAGAACGGAATATATATGTTTAAGAACGGAATATATATGCGTAAGTGCTGAATATATATGTGTAAGAACTGATTATATATGTGTAAGAACTGAATATATATGTGTAAGAACTGAATATATGTGTGTAAGAACTGAATATATATGTGTAAGAACTGAATATATATGTGTAAGAACTGAATATACATGCGTAAGAACTGAACATATATGCGTAAGAACTGAACATATATGCGTAAGAACGGAATATATATTCGTAAGAACGGAATATATATGCGTAAGAACTGAATATATATGCGTAAGAACGGAATATATATGCGTAAGAACGGAATATATATGTGTAAGAACTGATTATATATGCGTAAGAACGGAATATATATGCGTAAGAACTGAATATATATGTGTAAGAACTGAATATATATTCGTAAGAACGGAATATATATGTGTAAGAACTGAATATATATTCGTAATCACGGAATATATATGTGTAAGAACTGAATATATGCGTAAGAACGGAATATATATGCGTAAGAACGGAATATATATGTGTAAGAACTGAATATATATGTGTAAAAACTGAATATATATGTGTAAGAATTGAATATATATGTGTAAGAATTGAAAATATATGTGTAAGAACTGAATATATATGTGTAAGAACTGAATATATATGTGTAAGAACTGAATATATATGTGTAAGAACTGAATATATATGTGTAAGAACTGAATATATATGCGTAAGAACTGAATATATATGTGTAAGAACTGAATATATATGTGTAAGAACTGAATATATATGCGTAAGAACGGAATATATATGCGTAAGAACTGAATATATATGTTTAATAACTGAATATATATGCGTAAGAACTGAATATATATGTGTAAGAACTGAATATATATGTGTAAAAACTGAATATACATGCGTAAGAACTGAACATGAATGCATAAGAACTGAATATATATGCGTAAGAACTGAATATATATGTGTAAGAACTGAATATATATGTGTAAGAACTGAATATATATGTGTAAGAACTGAATATGTATGTGTAAGATATATGTGTAAGAACGGAATATATATGCGTAAGAACTGAATATATGCGTAAGAACGGAATATATATGCGTAAGAACGGAATATATATGTGTAAAAACTGAATATATATGCGTAAGAACTGAATATATGTGTAAGAACTGAATATATATGTGTAAGAATTGAAAATATATGTGTAAGAACTGAATATATATGTGTAAGAACTGAATATATATGTGTAAGAACTGAATATATATGTGTAAGAACTGAATATATATGTGTAAGAACTGAATATATATGTGTAAGAACTGAATATATATGTGTAAGAACTGAATATATATTCGTAAGAACGGAATATATATGTGTAAGAACTGAATATATGCGTAAGAACGGAATATATATGTGTAAGAACTGAATATATATGCGTAAGAACTGAATATATATGTGTAAGAACTGAATATATATGTGTAATTACTGAATATATATGTGTAAGAACTGAATATATATGTGTAAGAACTGAATATATATGTGTAAGAACGGAATATATATGTGTAAGAACGGAATATATATGCGTAAGTGCTGAATATATATGTGTAAGAACTGATTATATATGTGTAAGAACTGAAAATATATGTGTAAGAACTGAATATATGTGTGTAAGAACTGAATATATATGTGTAAGAACTGAATATATATGTGTAAGCACTGAATATACATGCGTAAGAACTGAACATATATGCGTAAGAACTGAACATATATGCGTAAGAACGGAATATATATTCGTAAGAACGGAATATATATGCGTAAGAACTGAATATATATGCGTAAGAACGGAATATATATGCGTAAGAACGGAATATATATGTGTAAGAACTGATTATATATGCGTAAGAACGGAATATATATGCGTAAGAACTGAATATATATGTGTAAGAACTGAATATATATTCGTAAGAACGGAATATATATGCGTAAGAACTAAATATATGCGTAAGAACGGAATATATATGCGTAAGAACGGAATATATATGTGTAAGAACTGAATATATATGCGTAAGAACTGAATATATATGTGTAAGAACTGAATAGATATTTGTAAGAACTGAATATATATGTGTAAGAACTGAATATATATGTGTAAGAACTGAACTGAATATATATGTGTAAGAACTGAATATATATGTGTTAGAACTGAATATATATGTGTAAGAACTGAATATACATTCGTAAGAACTGAACATATATGCGTAAGAACTGAATATATATGCGTAAGAACTGAATATATATGCGAAAGTACTGAACATATATGCGTAAGAACTGAATATATATGTGTAAGAACTGAATATATATGTGTAAGAACTGAATATATATGTGTAAGAACTGAATATATATGTGTAAGAACTGAATATATATCTGTAAGAACTGAATATATATGTGTAAGAACTGAATATACATGCGTAAGAACTGAACATATATGCGTAAGAACTGAATACATATTCGTAAGAACGGAATATATATGCGTAAGAACTAAATATATATGCCTAAGAACTGAATATATATGCGTAAGAACGGAATATATATGCGTAAGAACTGAATATATATGTGTAAGAACTGAATATATATGTGTAAGAACGGAATATATATGTTTAAGAACGGAATATATATGCGTAAGTGCTGAATATATATGTGTAAGAACTGATTATATATGTGTAAGAACTGAATATATATGTGTAAGAACTGAATATATGTGTGTAAGAACTGAATATATATGTGTAAGAACTGAATATATATGTGTAAGAACTAAATATACATGCGTAAGAACTGAACATATATGCGTAAGAACTGAACATATATGCGTAAGAACGGAATATATATTCGTAAGAACGGAATATATATGCGTAAGAACTGAATATATATGCGTAAGAACGGAATATATATGCGTAAGAACGGAATATATATGTGTAAGAACTGATTATATATGCGTAAGAACGGAATATATATGCGTAAGAACTGAATATATATGTGTAAGAACTGAATATATATTCGTAAGAACGGAATATATATGCGTAAGAACTGAATATATGCGTAAGAACGGAATATATATACGTAAGAACGGAATATATATGTGTAAGAACTGAATATATATGCGTAAGAACTGAATATATATGTGTAAGAACTGAATAGATATTTGTAAGAACTGAATATATATTTGTAAGAACTGAATATATATGTGTAAGAACTGAACTGAATATATATGTGTAAGAACTGAATATATATGTGTAAGAACTGAATATATATGTGTAAGAACTAAATATACATTCGTAAGAACTGAACATATATGCGTAAGAACTGAATATATATGCGTAAGAACTGAATATATATGCGAAAGTACTGAACATATATGCGTAAGAACTGAATATATATGTGTACGAACTGAATATATATGTGTAAGAACTGAATATATATGTGTAAGAACTGAATATATATGTGTAAGAACTGAATATATATCTGTAAGAACTGAATATATATGTGTAAGAACTGAATATACATGCGTAAGAACTGAACATATATGCGTGAGAACTGAATACATATTCGTAAGAACGGAATATATATGCGTAAGAACTGAATATATATGCGTAAGAACTGAATATATATGCGTAAGAACGGAATATATATGTGTAAGAACTGAAAATATATATTCGTAAGAACTGAATATATATGTGTAAGAACTGAATATATATGTGTAAGAACTGAATATATATGTGTAAGAACTGAATATATATGTGTAAGAACTAAATATATATTCGTAAGAACGGAATATATATTTGTAAGAACTGAAGATATGCGTCAGAACGGAATATATATGTGTAATAACTGAATATATATGCATAAGAACTGAATATATATGTGTAAGAACTGAATATATATGTGTAAGAACTGAATATATATTTGTAAGAACTGAATATATATGTGTAAGAACTGAATATATATCTGTAAGAACTGAATATACATGCGTAAGAACTGAACATATATGCGTAAGAACTGAATATATATTCGTAAGAACGGAATATATATGCCTAAGAACGGAATATATATGCGTAAGAACGGAATATATATGCGTAAGAACTGAATATATGAGTAAGAATGGAATATATATGCGTAAGAACGGAATATATATGTATAAGAACTGAATATATATGCGTAAGTGCTGAATATATATGTGTAAGAACTGAATATATATGTGTAAGAACTGAATATATATGTGTAAGAACTGAATATATGTGTGTAAGAACTGAATATATATGTGTAAGAACTGATTATATATGTGTAAGAACTGAATATACATGCGTAAGAACTGAACATATATGCGTAAGAACTCAATATATATTCGTAAGAACGGAATATATATGCGTAAGAACTGAATATATATGCGTAAGAACGGAATATATATGCGTGAGAACGGAATATATATGTGTAAGAAATGATTATATATGCGTAAGAACGGAATATATATGCGTAAGAACGGAATATATATGTGTAAGAACTGAATATATATTCCTAAGAACGGAATATATATGCGTAAGAACTGAATATATGCGTAAGAACGGAATATATATGCGTAAGAACGGAATATATATGTGTAAGAACTGAATATATATGCGTAAGAACTGAATATATATGTGTAAGAACTGAATATATATTTGTAAGAACTGAATATACATGCATAAGAACTAAACATATATGCGTAAGAACTGAATATATATTCGTAAAAACGGAATATATATGCGTAAGAACTGAATATATATGTGTAAGAACTGAATATATATGCATAAAAACTGAATATATATGTGTAAGAACTGAATATATATGTGTAAGAACTGAATATATATGGGTAAGAACTGAATATATATGGGTAAGAACTGAATATATATGTGTAAGAACTGAATATACATGCGTAAGAACTGAATATATATTCGTAAGATCGGAATATATATGCGTAAGAACTGAATATATATGCGTAAGAACGGAATATATATGCGTAAGAACGGAATATATATGTGTAAGTACTGAATATATATGTGTAAGAACTGAATATATATGTGTAAGAACTGAATATATATGTGTAAGAACTGAATATATATGTGTAAGAACTGAAAATATATGTGTAAGAACTGAATATATATGCGTAAGAACTGAATATATACGTGTAAGAAATGAATATATATTCGTAAGAACGGAATACATATGCGTAAGAACTGAATATATGCGTAAGAACGGAATTTATATGCGTAAGAACGGAATATATATGCGAAAGTACTGAATATATATGCGTAAGAACTGAATATATATGTGTAAGAACTGAATATATATGTGTAAGAACTGAATATACATGCGTAAGAACTGAACATATATGGGTAAGAACTGAATATATATTCGTAAGAACGGAATATATGTGCGTAAAAACTGAATATATATGCGTAAGAACGGAATATATATGCGTAAGAACGGAATATATATGCGTAACAACTGAATATATGCGTCAGAACGGAATATATATGGGTAAGAACGGAATATATATGTGTAAAAACTGAATATATATGTGTAAGAACTGAATATATATGTGTAAGAACTGAATATATAGGTGTAAGAACTGAATATATATGTGTAAGAACTGAATATACATGCGTAAGAACTGAACATATAAGCGTAAGAACTGAATATATATTCGTAAGAACGGAATATATATGTGTAAGAACTGAATATATATTCGTAATCACGGAATATATATGCGTAAGAACTATATATATGAGTAAGAACGGAATATATATGTGTAAGAACTGAATATATATTCGTAATCACGGAATATATATGCGTAAGAACTGAATATATGCGTAAGAACGGAATATATATGAGTAAGAACGGAATATATATGTGTAAGAACTGAATATATATGCGTAAGAACTGAATATATATGTGTAAGAACTGAATATATAAGTGTAAGAACTGAAAATATATGTGTAAGAACTGAATATATATGTGTAAGAACTGAATATATATGTGTAAGAACTGAATATATATGTGTAAGAACTGAATATATATGTGTAAGAACTGAATATTTATGTGTAAGAACTGAATATGTATGTGAAAGAACTGAATATATATGTGTAAGAACTGAATATATATGTGTAAGAACTGAATATATATGTGTAAGAACTGAATATACATGCGTAAGAACTGAACATATATGCGTAAGAACTGAATATATATTCGTAAGAACGGAATATATATGTGTAAGAACTGAATATATATTCGTAATCACTGAATATATATGCGTAAGAACGGAATATATGCGTAAGAACGGAATATTTATGCCTAAGAACGGAATATATATGTGTAAAAACTGAATATATATGCGTAAGAACTGAATATATATGTGTAAGAACTGAATATATATGTGTAAGAATTGAAAATATATGTGTAAGAACTGAATATATATGTGTAAGAACTGAATATATATGTGTAAGAACTGAATATATATGTGTAAGAACTGAATATATATGTGTAAGAACTGAATATATATGTGTAAGAACTGAATATATATGTGTAAGAACGGAATATATATGTGTAAGAACTGAATATATATTCGTAAGAACGGAATATATATGTGTAAGAACTGAATATATGCGTAAGAACGGAATATATATGTGTAAGAACTGAATATATATGCGTAAGAACTGAATATATATGTGTAAGAACTGAATATATATGTGTAATAACTGAATATATATGTGTAAGAACTGAATATATATGTGTAAGAACGGAATATATATGTGTAAGAACGGAATATATATGCGTAAGAACTGAATATATATGCGTTAGTGCTGAATATATATGTGTAAGAACTGATTATATATGTGTAAGGACTGAATATATATGTGTAAGAACTGAATATATGTGTGTAATAACTGAATATATATGTGTAAGAACTGAATATATATGTGTAAGAACTGAATATACATGCGTAAGAACTGAACATATATGCGTAAGAACTGAATATATATTCGTAAGAACGGAATGTATATGCGTAAGA
>JAWPHD010025496.1:0-16104 GCA_037043455.1 Cyrtodaria siliqua
CTCTGTCATCACTTCGCACTTAGAGTCTCATTGCCCTCTATCAATGTTCCAAGTTTCATTTCATTCCCTTTAATACTTTTCGATTTATGGTCCAGACTAGAGTGATGGACAAGCGTTACAGGAGCGCCTTGTTTGTCTTTTTTTGTGTATAAAGTATACTTGTGCGACTTTTTTTCTTGTGTGACTAGTGAAAACCCCCGTGGTTTTTTTATCTAGCCTATTTTGAAGATAAAATTATCTGCCTTTTGCTTGGAGGGTCAAGGTCACTTCCACATTCCACATTTGCTTTATCACATTGTGAGGTACCTACGAAGATACATTATATGTAACAACTATAAGCAAAGTTTGAAAGGTCTAGTGCATATGGTTTTTCAGAAAATTACCGCCGCCGGAAAAGCAACACCTATGTCTCCTTTTTTCTTCGAAAAGGCAAGACAAAAAATGCCATATCAATGAAAATATGGTGATGGCACAGTGTTGACAACAACTTTAATTTGAATTCATTATAGATTTTGAATGAAATTGGGCTTAATTTGCATAAATTAACCCTGGTGCGTAAACTAGGATAGCATATATTAATGTGCAAATGAATTTAGTTGTAAATAAGGAGTCATGTTTAGGCCCATTCATCATATTTAGGCCCATTCATCATGTTTTTGCCCATTCATTCATCATGTTTAGGCCCATTCATCATGTTTTGGCCATGTTTAGGCCGATTCATCAATTTTTTGCCCTTTAGAATACAAAATATCAATAACTGTCAATTTTAAGCCGGACCCATAATCCCCCAAGAAAAGCCTGATGTACCCTCTTTAACAAAGCAACGTATAGCATTTTTTAAACAAGCAAATTCAGCAAATTACGAGCCCTCTACCAGTGTAAGCACCTATCTAAATCTAAAAAAATGCACATGCATAATCCCTAACCGCACTTAATAACCCTGCTTAATTTCATAAAAAAAAATCCTATTTAACTTCATGGGGGGGATTGGGGATTGGGGGAGATGATGTCATTTAACATGATTTATTTTGGTCGACTTTAATACGGTACCCATCTTGTTTGGCATCTTTCTAGGCAACCATAATAAAAAACACTCAAATTCAGAAGCACTTTAAAAGAATTTTAAAAAGAATCTTTAAAATCTAGCATGAGGTTCGAGACAATATAATGATTTTGCAACAAGCCAAATCAGCAGCATATATAAATATAATGTACGTAAACACCAACGTAAATACCTGTACAAGGGGCATAAAAAACATGGGTATCTGGACATTGTTTCTTTTCTTATAGTCCTCTACTTCAGCAGACATTATGGATACTGCAAATAAACAAATGTTTAGTTATTACATGATGTACAACTGTTGGACAAGACTGACAAAGTAAGATTCTGGATATTAACAGGAGACGGAATTTTCTCACCTGATAGTTATGGTACAAGCTGAATCGTATATCATTTGTTATAAAAATTAGATCAGATTCTGCATGCTGTCAATAAATACCACTGGCTCCAGCATTTCTAGGAAACATATTCTTTAGAGCTTCATATTACTGAATTTTTTTTTTTTGTGAAACAGTTATTTTCCCACACAAAAAACACAAGAAGGCCACTATCTACATGTCGATCCCTTTGGTGAAGCAGTCAGATTTTTTATTTCACCAACACCATCGTCAATCCCATGAGGTATTCGTTCCTTACATACTTAATATTTGATTTAATTAATGTCATTAACAGGGGAGGACGCATGTCATAGCGGAGACTGGACGTGACCTATGTTTTGCTGGAAGTAGGTCACAGCAACCCGGAATTTTGCACATGATGTCGGATGTATATAAGGAACATTGTGCTGAAGTTTGGTGAAAATCCTGCAAGAAAGAAGCAAGATACATGTATGCATTTCGTAGAGTAGACCGGATGTGACCAATATTTCATCGGAAGTAGTTCATAGCAACCAAAACCTTTTGCAAATGATGTAAGATGCATATAAGGAACATTCTGGTTAAGTTTTTTTGAAAATCCTATAAGAAAGAAGAAAGATATGCATGGCGTAGCAGAAACCGGACGTGACCTATATTTTGGCATAATTTTGCAAATGGTTTAAGATGCATATATGTCGGACGCACAGATGAACGGACTAACAAACAAACAGACAAACAAATTGACATACATACACCCACTGAGATGATATTGTGATAGCTAAGTAGAAATCCGCACAAGGGCTTGATGAAAAACTAGTATATACAAGTATATGTAAAACTGCGAACACTGGAACACAGGTTAAGATTTAACCCCAGGATCAGCTTAGCAGAGGATGATAAGCTTATGCTACATGCAATAAGTGAGAACCCTAGCTCTTGTGGTTTCAGAAAAGGAGATTTTTCAAGATTCTCACTAGATGTATATGTCTGTGCAAAACATGACCCATGGAATCGGGTCAAAATTCACCCCAGGATTTTGACCCCCCAGGATCAACATTTGAACAAACTGAGTAGAGGACTATAAGCTAATGCTACATGCAAAATATTATAACTTGTAGTTTCACAGAAGATGTCTTTAGACTTCCAAGTATAACTATGCAAAATTGTGACCCTTGAGGTGGGGCCAAATTTGACCCCAGGGTCACTATTGGATCAGTATTGACAGAGGACCATTGCTACGTGCAATAAATGCGAGCTCTTCTACCTTGTGATATCAGAGATTTTTCAAACTTTTCCCAGAAGGTCAATGATAAGTTTGGCAAGAGTAACCTCTCCTGAAGTACTGAGGATCCCTTGTACCCCCGATACCCTCCCTTCCACCGTCACTAAATAAATATCATCGGGAAGAAAACTTATTTCCAATACTATTCATAAATGGAATGAAGTTTTTAAGTTATTTAAAAAATAAAATAAGTTTTTCCATATATAAATCTATTAGGTATGTAAAATATGTTAATACAATTGTTGGACTCCCAAGACCAACTACATGTCATACAAGTCATTTTGGTAAAGGTTACACAAAAATACCACTTAAAGAGGCTCTACCTATATCTTTTTGTCCACCAATTGATATAAACTTTACTTAATTGTAAAGAGGACTATGAAAAAGGTAAACGGCAATAATTTCACCCCATGTAATATGCGTTTTGCTGGGGAAAAACAGGATAGAAAAGATCGGATTTTGAAATTGTATTCGTAATTGTTTTAGACAAGCCGATTACGGAGATTTTCCGATCTTATTCGTTTACAATCGGAACTGCCTCGTCGGATTGGCGACGAGTTCCGATCGATTCGTTTACTATCGGAACTGCCCCGAGTAGTTTGTTTTCGTTCAACTGAATGGCATTGCGCATGTCCGATAAAATCGTAAAAAGCTCGTAGTTCTCCGGCAGGAATAAACGGCTGGGCAGCATTTTATTCAAGATATTGTTTTGATCATAATTAATAATTTACAGAACTGGAATACGAACCTTGTTGCTTCTTAGAATACTCATAAAATAGCTTTGCATACATATAAATGCAGTAAAACTGAGTATTTAATATTTTACATTAAAAATCGCGTAGATATAGGTAGTGCCTCTTTAACAGCTCTTATGTTTTTTAGAGAATTTGTGATCGCAAACTTTTAAAATATATTTTAGATGTCGACGCCATTTTAGATTTTGGACTGACCTAATTTTATTTACCAGTAGGAACAATTAGGCATATTGTGCAATGTTTCTGTGACTCATATGATGTGATTCAAAAACATAAACGTGATAGAGGCCAACCCAAGAAACATGTTTCCTATATATATAACTCTATGTACACTTTGGGTTATCGTGGCGGCCATTTTGAATATTTGACGACAACGAAAAACACAACCTTATTAGAGGCCAACAACAGGAACATGTATATGATATTTAACTAGAATGGAATAAGTGGTAATATGTTGCTTGATAAATGTCCTTAAATTTGACCTAAGTTTGGCCATGGTGGCCATCATGGATGACTGGAGGCCCCAAAAACACAAATCTGAGAGGGACTAACCCAAAGATCATTGTGATTAAGTTTCACCAAAATCTTTCACGCGGTTTTAGAGAAGATGCCATTTTTAACGTATTCCTATATAACTCTATCTAAACTTTGATTTTGATTATTTGACGATAACGAAAAACACAAACTTGATAGAGGCTAACCCAAAGAAAATGTTATGATATTTCACAAGAATGGAATAAGTGGTTTCGGAGATGTTGTTTGAAATTTCCTTAAATTTGACCTAATTTTAGCCATGGCGGCCATCTTGGATGACTGGCAGCCGCGAAAAACTATATTCTGAGGGCGACTATACTAAAGATCATTGTAATGAAGTTTCATCAAAATCCTTCAAGGGTTTCAGAGAAGATGTTATTTTTAGCCTTTTCCTATATAACTCTATGTAAACTTTGGATCGCCGTGGTGGCCATTTTGATTATTCGACGATAACGAAAAACACAAACTTGATAGAGGCTAACCCAAGGAACATGTTTTTTGATATTTCACAAGAACGAAATAAGTGGTTTCGGAGATGCTGTTTGAAATTTCCTTAAATTTGACCTAGTTTTAGCCATCTTGGATGACTGGAAGCCGCAAAAACAACAAATCTGAGAGGGACTATCCCAAAGATCATTGTGATTTACGTTTCATCAAAATCCGTCAAGCGGTTTCAGAGAAGATTTCATTTTTAACGTTTTCCTATATAACTATGTAAACTTTGGGTCACTGTGGCGGCCATTTTGATTATTCGATTATTCGATTATTCGACGATAACGAAAAACACAAACTCGACAGAGGCCAACCCAAGGAAGATGTTTATATTTCACAAGAATGGAATAAGTGGTTTCGGAGGAGATGTTGTTTGAAATTTCCTTAAATTTTACCTAATTTTAGCCATGGCGGCCATCTTGGATGACTGGCGGCCGCGAAAAACACAAATCTGAGGGGGACTATCCTAAAGATCATTGTAATAAAGTTTCATCAAAAGCGATTTCAAAGAAGACGTCATTTTTAGCCTTTTCCTACATAACTATATGTAAATTTAGAGTCGCCGTGGCGGTCATTTTATTATTCAACGATAACAAAAAACACAAACTTGATAGAGGCCAACCCAAGGAACATGTTTATGGTATTTCACAATAATGTCGTTTGAAAATGCCTTAAATCTGACCTAGTTTTAGCCAGGGTGGCCATCTTGGATGACTGGCGGCCATGAAAAACACAAATCTGAGAGGGGCCCTCCCAAGTTTCATCAAAATCCTTCAAGAGGTTTCAGAGGAGATGTCGATTTTATAAAATTGCTAACAGACGGACGGACAGACGAAAAGCGTTCGCATAAGCTCGCCTGGCATGGCCAGTAGAGCTAAAAATTCAGGAGTGGTGACCACGTTTTTACTATATAATTATATGTAAGAAAAGATCACCGCTGATGGCCATGTTGGATGTTGGATCGAAATAACTTTTGTTTAGGATCAAGAACAACATGTCATGCCAGTCAATGTGGTAAAGGTTCTGAATCAGTACCACTTATGGTTTTAGAGAAGGGATCACAATGTCTCCCCCCACAAAGTGGAGGAAACATATTGTTTTTGCTGTGTCCGTCTGTGAGTCCATCTGTCACAAATGTCGCCGATACTCCTCCTAAACCGCTTGTTCGATTTCACCGAAAATCACGAAGCTGGTATAACGTTCCGGTTTGATGATGTTATGGCCCTTGCTGCTTTCATTTAACAAGGTGGCACGCTGTCCACTATCAAACCTTTTTTAACTAGATTGTGCAGTGGGGGGACACATCTGTTTTTCTCCAAAAAAAACTCTATAGTTTTATTACTTTTTCAGCTGTGTCGGCCATCTTGGCTTCCAGACGGACATGACTTTTATTGAGGACAAATCATGTACAATATTCCTCTTTAGTTTTATGGAAATTGTACCAGTTGTTTCGGGGAAGTGGTCAATATAGGTTTTTCCTATATAACACTATGTTAACAAAGATGGCTGGCAGCGGCCATGTTTGACATCAAATGAAAAGGGCAATCTACAAGTCATGCTAGTCATTTTGGTAAAGGTTGCAAACAAATACTACTAATAGTACTAATTTTGAGAAGCAGTCACAACAATTTTTAGCTGTTACCATCATTTTGAATTTCTGGTCAATCTGATTTTTAATTAAGACCAACTAGACATCAAAAGTAACATTCCTGTAAAATTTCATGAAAATCCATCAAGTAGTTTCAGAGAAGAAGTCCCCAAAGGTTTTTCATCTCTATGTAAACAAAGATGGCTTCTGGTGGTCATGTTTGAATTCAAATCAAAATGATTTTTTCAAAGAATCAACTACACGTCATGCCAATCATTTTGGTAAAGGCTTCAAATCAATAGCACTTATGTTTTTTGAAGAGTAGTAGTCCCACAAAACTGTCAGTCAACCTCATTTTAATGTTTTAGACAAAATAGGCTCATCAGCACACTATTTAGATCATCTAACAGCACCGGAAATTAAGCCAACAGTAATACATTGCTAGAATATGCATCCTATTTTGTTGCGGAAGCAGACTTGGTAACACTACCCTGCCTCCAGATATATAAACTACATACCCTTCAAGTATTTTCCTCTTGCTTTTGCATCCAATATCTGGTTCTGTAAACGTGAAAGTGTGGGGAGATGGTTGCCAAGGTTCACCATATGTCTCCTCTGTTTCACCATCAAAGGAAATATACACATACGAATGCACACGACAGCTGTAACACAGAAATTCCCTTAACAAAAACTGAACATAATTACTAATATACAAAGGTAATATATAAATCCAGGACAGTGTCAACTCTACCTGTAGCAGTGAGCTCAATGCTCAACTTTATCATGCTGCCACACTGGAATACCACGTCAGGATACCCCACCCAGTCACATTATACTGACACCATGTAAACCAGTCCTAGAACTACTGTTAATATGCTAAACGTCAAGTTTTTATGGTGATTTCGGTAGAACGCCCGCTTCACATGCAATCGTTCCGAGTTCATACTCCGCTGAGTTGCTCATTTTTCCTCGTCCGTTTACATTATACAGACGTATGTGTTCGGTATACTCCCACCATCAAATGTACCCACGACCTCCTGCATGCCCGGCGGACACCAACAGTATGCCAAAGTATTTTGGGGACTTAGACACAGGCCTAATGAGGAAGCTTGAAAGATTTGGGGAAAATACAGCATTTTTAACTAAATCGAGGGCCATAACTAAAGAATATGGTAAAGTTTAGTAAAGATCAGATGGAAAACGAAGGTATACCATATTAACGAGGCAAAATATAGCATTTTTAACTAAACAAGAGCCATAACGCCTCTGTTACTGGTCCAATCTGGCTGGTTTTCGAACTTGGTCAATAGAGGTAAAAAATAAAACTCAAACAAAAAAAATTCAAAATAAAAAATTCAAATAAAAAATTCGTACAATCTGGTAAAGTTTGGTAAGATCAGTAAAATGATCAGATGCAAAATGAAGGCCCTATCATACTAACGAGGCAAATTATAGCATTTTTAATTCAATCAAGGGCCATAACTCCGCTGTTACTGATCCGATCTGGCTGGTTTTCAAACTTGTTTGAGCTTTCATTGACATTAACAATCTGATAAAGGTTGGTAAAGATCGGATGAAAATTGAAGGCCCTATCGTCTTAATGAGGCAAAATATAGCATTTTTAACTAAATTAAGGGCCATAACTCCGCTGTTACTGGCCCGATATGGCTAGTTTTCGTAATTGTCCAAGCTTTCATTGACATTAACAATATGATCAAGTTTGGATGAACAATGAAGCCCCTATCATCTTAACGAAACAAAATATAGCATTTTTAACTAAATCAAGGGCCATAACTCCGCTGTTACTGGTCTGATCTGGCTGGTTTTCGAACTTGTCCGAGCTTTCATTAATATTAACAATCTGTTAAGTTTGGTAAAGATCGGATGAAAAATGAAGGCCCTATCGTCTTAACGGGGGAAAAGTTAACGGACGATGAACAACACACAATCCCATAAGCTCTGCTGGTCCAAAAAGTACATAGGAAATAACGAACACACAAAAGAAAATATATGCCCCTCAAAATGATGGGGATACATGCAAATCAGAAACTTAGTCTTTGGTCACATAAATGTATGTTGTCGAAAGCATTGCCATGTGCAACAGCCTGACAACTCATGTTGATTAATTTGGGACTGACCTATGCATATTGACCCCCACCAAGGTATGTTCAATCCAACGTGTATCATTTCCAAGGCTTTCTGGAACAGACCGGGTGGAAAATTGCTACCCAGGCCAAGACTCGTCATAAATGGTTCACCGAGGGCATTTAGTTCTGGTAATAAAGCTGTGATATCTTCAACGGGAACAGATGGAACATCCGGTATGAACCCGGCCGGTAAATCACTCTGAAGTCAAACACAAATATAAGATCATGTACAGAAAATGGTTGATTTAAAGTCAAAATATAAGATGGTCAACAGCAAATTAATTATTTTCACGGATAATATTAGAAAGACCTTTTCTAGAAATTACTGAAGCCAATGAAGCAAGTTAAAGTAGCATATACAATGTAATTAAGCTGACACTTCCATCGTTACATACCCTGTAAGTTACAAAATTAAGCCACCTTCCCCTCTCTATGAGGCTGCTTAAAAAACATATGACTATTCAATAGTAAGAGGAGGCATGGTTACCAGTTTCCTACGTAACAGTCCCCTCTCTGTGAGGCTGCTCAAAATAACCTCAGTTATGTGCTGATAAGCAACAATTCATTATTTGAATAGCTGAGCTGAAGTATTGATGAAGATTTATTAAAATCCACTCCAGATTGCCAGACAAACACATGAAACAATGTTTTACAAAATTATAATAATACTACAAGTTGGAAACAGTTATACAGTATAATTATACATACCTGTGAACTTGCATTCCTAATAGGTACGAGTGGCAAGACAGCGCACCAATTCTGGCAGCGTGCATGTCTGGACAGAAGCCGTAATCGGTGTGATTGTTGTAGATTCGTCAACTTACTTGTTGCGCTGCTGTGTAAACATTTGTGTGGAACCTGCAACAAGCAAAATCATGGATAATTAAGTCTGTACAACTTTGTATCACTAACGTCAAGGCTGACTCCATATCTCTATGTTATATATATGCACATGCTTATGTTTTTTCACCATTCAGTATATGAATAAACAGGTGTCTTCTCGTCACTTGGCCACAATTAACATGTCGCCAGTTGTCAATCATTTATCCATTTCGACCAATCATACCAGAACGATACCTCCGACAAACAACAGCACGTGTATAAAGCATGTGCAACTATCATATGTTATATAAACTATTGTCAATATACTCCGACATCAACAATAGGGCGGAGATATCTAAGTACTGGCGACATGTCAATTGTTAACAATGTACATATTTATACTAATCAACGTCTAGAAAAGCTCCAAGATAAATTATCTATATATTGTTGTATACCCGCGGAAGTTACATAATCACCATTGAATAAATTGATTGAATTGGATTTTATAGTCGCACCAACAGCTAAGGTCATATGGCGACTTTCCAGCTTCCATCGGTGGAGGAAGACCCCAGGTGCCCCTCCGGGCAATTTTCGTGCACGGGCGGGCACCTGGGTAGAACCACCGACATTCCGCAAGCCAGCTGGATAGCTTCCTCACATAAAGATTAAAGATTCCTAGGCCCCTGAGGGATCGAACCTACAGCGGTGAGGGGCAAGTGATTTCAAGTCAGAGACGTTAACCATTCGGCCACGGATGCACCCCATTGAATAAATACAACTGTGTGAACTTTTTGATTATAACAGACTATAAACATATTATACATTTGTAAAAGAATTTCAAAGATATGTAAAAGGCGTTAAACACATTGTAAGGTATACACTGCAGTTAGCTGGTACGTTTCTGCTTGCAGATAAGGGTTTCATTATTTTGACCAATCGGAGCCCTTAATTTTACAGCTATTAGCAGATGCCCGAAAATTCAAACTTTGACAGTTAGGAATAATAGACTTGTAAATACATTATACAATTATTTTGATATAACTGTACAGAGTAATGTTTAAAAATGAACACTGTCCTAAATCTGCTGTTGATATGTTTTTAATTATTAAATACCATTATAAATACGATGTTTACTATGCTATTGATGTATATTTAGTGAAAATATGTTTTTAAAGATAAAAATCGAAAAGGCGAACAGGCGTTGCTAATTCAATTGAAGCTACATTTTCTATTTTGTTTACAACCGTCAAATTTTGTTTCAATTGGCAGCCATATTGATCTTGTACCCGTCCCCTACTGCGCTCGCTATTCTCTCTTCTAGCGCAGTAGGGGAAGGATACCAGATCAATATGGCTGCTAATTGAAACAAAATTTGACGGTTGTAAACAAAATAGAAAATGTAGCTTCCATTGAATTAACTGGTTTGGAAACAATTAGCTTTTATTATCTGCGGTGACGACTAAATGATCCGTGGTCTAGTTTCGTACGCAACTGCCGTTAGAGTTGTTGTTTACAGAGTGACTGCGTTAAGGCACGGGGTCTTCCGACTAAACATTTTGACCAGTTTTCCAACGTTTCGATGACGATTTCTCAGTACTGTATTGAGCGATATTAAAATATATACCAATGTTGAACACCTTGAACATTTGGGTATAGAAGGCATGTAGAGTTAAATGATTTGCTCTTTTAATTAAAACAATATTCAGCATAGACTGAACTTAGTGAGAATTGCCTGTATGCCAAGTGATTACCCTTGTATGAAGTTCTATTCTATGATATGGGTGATGGACTCAGATGTCTTCCCAACTCATGTAGGACACTTTTGTTCGATTTCAACTGGTATTTACCGACAAAGCACATGAGCCGGACCCCTATGTTTGTAAACATAAACATGAAAGTGTTTTTAGTTTGTTCCTAGAATCTTTTTATGACCAGGTTTAGACCTTAGCAGCGAAGATTTACACTCTTGCACTTTACTTACCAATCTGAAATATGTGTTATTCTTTGTTTCTTTGAAAATGAAGCATTTAATAAATGATCTTGACAGACAAGCCTGACTTCGCATGGAGGCTGCCATTTTGCTTTTGGCGCAATGTGATAGTTACATGATCGTGATAATCACATTCAGTTCCCCCCTTAAAGCTACACATCGTTAAAGTAGACAATCATAGAGTTGATTTGATTTTGATTTAAACATATTTTATTGCCAATATTTTACAGACAGAATAATAATATGAACTAAGGTAAAACCTTGAGGCGAGCACAGAAAATGTATATTTTAAACAGATAAAACTCAATCAAAGACCAATACAAACTTGTCAAATTGAAATTAAATTAATAATGAGGTCCTCTCAGGGGTTTTGGGGAAAATGGCCATTTATATTTGGTGAACATGGGAACAATGGCGTTATTTTCAGGGGAAAAGGGGACATTGACACATATTTTTAGGGAACAATGGAACATGACTTTACAGGAAATAAAATTCTGACATCTAGTTTTAATAATATGAACTAAGGTAAAACCTTGAGGCGAGCACAGAAAATGTGAAAGTAAATTTTAAACAGATAAAACTCAATGAAAGAGGTGAAAGAACAATACAATTGAAAGCAACACAATAATGAGGTCCATCTCAGGGGTTTTGGGGGAAATGGCCATTTATATTTGGTGAACAAGGGAACAATGGCTGTTAACAATGGCTGTTATTTTCAGGGGAAAAGAGAACATTGACACATATTTTTAGGTTAGGGAACAATGAAACATGACTTTACAGGAAATAAAATTCTAACATCTAGTTTTAATATTAAAAAAAAAATCACAAACAGTTAACATTTCAAACAATATTTTTGTGATAACAGTGTACTGTAGGCCAGAATGAATTTTGGGGAACATTAGCAAATCTTTTAAACATTAAAAATACTTTTAGAGAACAGGGGAACATTGGACAGGACAAATAATTTTATGGAACAAAGCAAAATAGTTGTGGGGAACAAGGGAACACTGACTCATTTTTTCAGGGAACAAAGGAAGATGTACCCCTTCCATCCTCCTGGGGGCCTCAATAATAATAAGAAGAATGAATAAATCATTAAAAAAAAACTCATTGCACACTTTGTTTCACAACTGAGCTGTATACACTTTCTTTTGCAACTCAGTATATTTAGATAAAAACGTTTTAGACTAGCTTGAAAGAAACTAAACTGCCAAATTCAGCATTTACCTCACTGCTTCAAGTATACACTGTCGTGATATAACTAAGCTGAAAGATTGTTAACTTTATACATATACATACATTGTTCCAATTCATTTTTTACATTTTCTTTCTTTTTGCCAGAAAAGTTGATATTTTCTATGTTATTATTTATTACTAAATATATGCAAACTGTGACCTGTGTATTTAGCCGATAACACTAAATATGATTCACAAATAGATTAGAGATAGGGATAATTGTTTTAATTTTAACACCACAGTCCATCTGTCCTGATCTTACCTTGAATAAGAACCGTCTGTACAAGATGGCAAGTTGCATTCACTTCAGTGTATGGGTTTGAAGAAATCCAATCTGTGTGTGACTGACCCAACGGGCCACTCCTAAAAGATGCTAGTGTCACCATCCAATGCTGGTTGTAAATGCCTGACAGAATAATGCAACTATCAGTCACAGACAACCATTTAAATATAAACAAAGGATAGATGACTCTTTTCTTGAAGATGTTCAGTTTGCAGCCCTTCTGTAGTGTAAATCTCATTTTTGCTTTTCACTGAAAAGGCAGTTCCAGTACATCCTGGTGTTTCATCTCTGTTCTGGTCTGTTGTGTTCCGGTGAATCGTACCACTGGTCTATAATTATGTCATAAAACAAATACAAACAATTTAGGTTTTTAAATTCTATAATGAGGTCATTTTTATCATACCACAGATATCACTATATGAGTCAAATAAATGGGAACCAGACCATCCACCATATTTTAAACGATAGGACACCCACCTGTTTGGGCACAATAGAATCTGGACTTATGATTGTGTTTAGTGTAATGTATCTATCTACAGTCTATAGTGCTGACACACTGGAATACCACACCGTAGTACACACAGGTGTGTGTGTGTGTTTTGTGGGTCGTTCGGTGTGTGTGTGTGGGTGGGGGGGGAGGTATTTTGAAATGAACAAATCTAGGGGGTGAGGACCCAGCCAGAAATCCTATATCTAGCCTTCATCGGCCCCATATTTTATTTTATATAGGACCAGTATCGCAAACGATATCGGCCTGAGATCGGCGTGCCCATCGGTTTCAAGTCGGACCGATATCTTGTCGGCTACACATCGGTCCAATATCGGTTAGATATCGTTTTAGTTTACTATCCATCATCGGTTAGACATCCTTTTAGTTTACTATCCATCATCGGTTAGTTATCTATCCAATATGTATCCGATATAGGTTCGACCCGAAGTGGGCCCATTATGACAGATAAACATCAAATTCGTTCTATTGTCACCATCCAGCTAGCACAGTATGTAGCTAGAGCATCGGATTACCAATCCAAAATACATGTATATGTTTCGCAACGTACAAGGTTATCGGGCTTTTAACTCCGTCCGATTTTTTTTATCAAATCATTTTAATGAATACTCACTACCTTATATATATATATCTTTTTTTAGGTGCTTATCTCAATTAGCTCGACTGTAAAAATATTCATTAGCAATAAATAAAACTCTTGTGAATATAGGCATGTAGGTAGCAGAGCTCCAGATAAGGTGCATATTTGCGTAAATACGCAAATAAAATGGTGGAAAAAGCAATAAAAAATAAAAAACCATGCGTATCATAACGCAAAATAAATATTTGATAAGCAATTCCTCTCGAATTGCTTGCGTATTTGCAATTTTTCATTTCTAATCGATCGCGTATTGACCCAGAGTTCTCACAATATCTCGAAACAAAATCAAATATAAGTAAAAGACTGGTTCCGAAATTCAGTTTTAATTGTGCGCGATTTACTCATTTTTGCCTGTACCCTTTTTATATCGTGTATGCGCTGGGCGATCTAAATCAAGCGTGGGTTAAAAATGTCAAACGCACAGAACATAATGATAAACGTGAGTACCATGTTTGATTATGTGTTTTGTTTGTTGTTAGTTAATTTTACAAGGAAATACCCAATTGAAAACATCCAGGTAGGGTAAAAATACCCAACTGAAAAATAAATGATGGGGTAAAATTTATTTTTTACCCAATTTCAAAATGCAAATACCCAATTAAAATAAAAACAATGGAGTAAAAATACTCAAAGTCCAAACCCTTATCTGGAGCTCTGAGGTAGCATCATTTTGCAATGTAAAAAATGACATTTGCGAGGATTATCTGTTATCATTAACAATAAATATACAATATTCAAAATGACATGTCATTACCTCCATTTATGGCGTGTTATATCGGACTGACAGCGGCCCGATATATGGTATCAAGTGATACAAACTACGTCGGCCTAACGTTGGCCCGAGATATAATAATAGACATTAGAAGAAATGTGCTATATTCATTCAGATTAATGCATTGAACAATCAATTTAGCATGCCATATAAACAAAAAATTCAAAAATTGGAAAATATTGAATTAATCGGCTCTACATCGACCCGACGTCGACATATCCAACATTTAGCAGACATCTGACCGATATCTTTTCAGCAAATCATAAAAAAAACACACAAACCCAGTCAGCAAGCCTATATCGAACCGATATGTTTCCTATATACAGATAACGGATAGACATCGGGCCTTGCCGCTCTGTTACTGATATTGGTAACAGAGCGGCAGTCTGCCGACATTCCGACCAATTACCAAAATCTATCCGATATGGCCATGCTGGCTGGGGAGTGGTGAGGTGGCTTGTAAGACTTTCCAGGATAGGGAGGTCTGTCTGAGGAAACTTCCTCTTTTTCTTCAGGGTGGTGGTGGGTGTGGGGTGGGGGGGATATTTTGTAGATTATTCTAGGGGGTAGAATGAAGAAACGCTTTCCGTTCGCGGCGATGGTGGTTTGTCCATAAATAATTAATCATTTAAACTTCTTATTCTTCCAGTACTGTGCTGGGTTCCTCTGGAAATCTTCGCACAACGCTGAATATTTACATGAGTGATGGAAAGTTCAAGGTGCAGTTAAAACTTGCTCAACATCAACTCACAAAAGTGTTCGTACGAAGTGAAAGAAATTATAATCGATTTGTCCACAATTAATCATTTAAACTAGCTCAACATCAACTCACAAAAGTGTTAGTACAAAGTAAAAGCAATCCGAGTCTTCCAGAAATTACATGAGATGTCACTAGTCGTCTGCAAATAATGTCAATATTTACTACTGTTACGTCACTGATATTAACACGCGCTAATTTGCATAATGTGGAAAGTTTCCGGCCAAGACAATTTAACCTTCATACCGGGTGTTTACAAATAAAATAAAAACATACTAAATGAATAACTCACATATGCTGCTAGTGTTGTTTAATCATTGTGCGCTCTCCAATTGTTGACATGTTCAGCATATTCCTGCATTTGTTGTCATTTTGAAATTTCCCACGGAAACCACATTATGGCACATATTTTCTTAAAAGCCTTAGTTTCGCATTTGTACTCTTTAAATATTCTGCTGCACATATTCTATAGGACTTTGTGAAGGAGTCGGAGAGACTTTCAACTTATTTCTGAAACTCTACTCTAACCAGTCATAACAGAAACGTTGCACAGAAAACTGTTTTAAAGAAAACAAATCAGAATTTCGAGACTAAAACTCCTATAGTGAGAGCCGGTGTCTGCGTTAGAAATGCTTAAAGCGTGACAACGACGATTTACCATCAAAATCGAGACACATAGATTAGCAATTATCTTCTTTTTTTTTCTTTCTTTTTTTTTCTTTTTCTCTCTCCCGTTACCGTAAAGTTCGCTTGCGCTAGCTGTGCTCGCTAATATGAACTAAGGTAAAACCTTGAGGCGAGCACAGAAAATGTGAAAGTAAATTTTAAACAGATAAAACTCAATGAAAGAACAATACAATTTAAAGCAACACAATAATGAGG
>JAWPHD010025497.1:0-16100 GCA_037043455.1 Cyrtodaria siliqua
AACTGAATATATATGCGTAATAACTGAATATATATACGTAAGAACTGAATATTATATGTGTAAGAACTGAATATAATTTGCGTAAGAACTGAATATATATGTGTAAGAACTGAATATATATGTGTCAGAACTGAATATATATGTGTAAGAACTGAATATATATGTGTAAGAAATGAATATATATGTGTAAGAACTGAATATATATGCGTCAGAACTGAATATATATGTGTAAGAACTGAATATATATGCGTAAGAACTGAATATATATGCGTCAGCACTGAATATATATGTGTAAGAACTGAATATATATGCGTAAGAACTGAATATATATGAGTAAAAACTGAATATATATAAGAACTGAATATATATGCGTTAGAACTGAATATATATGTGAAAGAACTGAATATATATGTGTAAGAACTGAATATATATGTGTAAGAACTGAATATATATGTATAAGAACTGAATATATATGTGTAAGAACTGAATATATATGTGTAAGAACTGAATATATATGTGTAAGAACTGAATATATATGTGTAAGTACTTAATATATAGGCGTCAGAACTGAATATATATGTGTAAGAAGTGAATACATATGCGTTAGAAATGAATATATATGTGTAAGAACTCAATATATAAGTGTAAGAACTGAATATATATGTGTAAGAACTGAATATATGTGTAAGAACTGAATATATACGCGTCAGAACTGAATATATATGTGTAAGAACTGAATATATATAAGTAAAAACTGAATATATATGCGTAAGAACTGAATATATATAAGAACTGAATATATATGCGTAAGAACTGAATATATATGAGAAAGAACTGAATATATATGTGTAAAACTGAATATATATGTGTAAGAACTGAATATATACTCGTCAGAACTGGATATATATGTGTAAGAACTGAATATATATGCGTAAGAACTGAATATATATGCGTAAGAACTGAATATATATAAGAACTGAATATATATGCGTTAGAACTGAATATATATGTGTAAGAACTGAATATATATGTGTAAGAACTGAATATATATGTGTAAGTACTTAATATATATAGGCGTCATAACTGAATATATATGTGTAAGAAGTGAATACATATGCGTTAGAAATGAATATATATGTGTAAGAACTGAATATATAAGTGTAAGAACTGAATATATATGTGTAAGAACTGAATATATGTGTAAGAACTGAATATATACGCGTCAGAACTGAATATATATGTGTAAGAACTGAATATATATAAGTAAAAACTGAATATATGCGTAAGAACTGAATATATATAAGAACTGAATATATATGCGTAAGAACTGAATATATATGAGAAAGAACTGAATATATATGTGTAAGAACTGAATATATATGTGTAAGAACTGAATATATACGCGTCAGAACTGGATATATATGTGTAAGAACTGAATATATATGCGTAAGAACTGAATATATATGCGTAAAAACTGAATATATATTAAGAACTGAATATATATGCGTTAGAACTGAATATATATGTGTAAGAACTCAATATATATGTGTAAGAACTGAATATATATGTGTAAGAACTGAATATATATGTGTAAGAACTGAATATATATGCGTAAGAACTAAATATATATGCGTAAGAACTGAATATATATGTGTAAGAAACTGAATATATATGCATAAGAACTGAATATATATGTGTAAGAACTGAATAAATATGTGTAAGAACTGAATATATATGCTTAAGAACTCAATATATATGCGTAAGAACGCAATATATATGTGTAAGAACGGAATATATATGCGTAAGAACTGAATATACATAAGAACTGAATATATATGCGTAAGAAATCAATATATATGTGTAAGAACTGAATATATATATGCGTCAGAACCGAATATATATGTGTAATAACTGAATATATATGCGTAAGAACTGAATATATATGCGTAAGAACTGAATATATATGCGTAAGAACTGAATATATATAAGAACTGAATATATATGCGTAAGAAATCAATTTATATGTGTAAGAACTGAATATATATGCGTCAGAACTGAATATATATGTGTAAGAACTGAATATATATGCGTAAGAACTGAATATATATGCGTAAGAACTGAATATATATAAGAACTGAATATATATGCGTAAGAACTGAATATATATGTGAAAGAACTGAATATATATGTGTAAGAACTGAATATATATGTGTAAGAACTAAATATATATGTGTAAGAACTGAATATATATGTGTAAGAACTGAATATATATGTGTAAGAACTGAACATATATGCCTAAGAACTGAATATATATGCGTAAGAACTGAATATATATGTGTAAGAACTGAATATATATGTGTAAGAACTGAATATATATGTGTAAGAACTGAATATATATGTGTAAGAACTGAATATATATGCGTAAGAACTGAATATATATGCGTAAGAACTGAATATAAATAAGAACTGAATATATATGTGTAAGAACTGAATATATTTGTGTAAGAACTGAATATATATGTGTAAGAACTGAATATAATATGTGTAAGAACTAAATATATATGAGTAAGAACTGAATATATATGCGTAAGAACTGAATATATATGTGTAAGAACTGAATATATATGCATAAGAACTGAATATATATGCCTAAGAACTGAATATATATGTGTAAGAACTGAATATATATGCATAAGAACTGAATATATATGTGTAAGAACTGAATATATATGTGTAAGAACTGACTATATATGCATAAGAACTGAATATATATGTGTAAGAACTGAATATATATGTGTAAGAACTGAATATATATGTGTTAGAACTGAATATATTATGTGTAAGAACTGAATATATATGTGTAAGAACTGAATATATATGTGTAAGAATTGAATATATATGCGTAAGAACTGAATATATATGCGTAAGAACTGAATATATATGTGTAAGAACTGAATATATATGTGTAAGAACTGAATATATATGTGTAAGAACTGAATATATATGTGTAAGAACTGAATATATATGTGTAAGAACTGAATATATAAGTGTAAGAACTGAATATATATGCGTCAGCACTGGAAAATATATGTGTAAGAACTGAATATATATGCGTAAGAACTGAATATATATGCGCAAAACTGAATATATATAAGAACTGAATATATATGCGTAAGAACTGAATATATATGTGAAAGAACTGAATATATATGTGTAAGAACTGAATATATATGTGTAAGAACTGAATATATATGTATAAGAACTGAATATATATGTGTAAAGAACCTGAATATATATGTGTAAGAAACTGAATATATATGTGTAAGAATCTGAATATATATGTGTAAGTACTTAATATATAGGCGTCATAACTGAATATATATGTGTAAGAAGTGAATACATATGCGTAGAGAAATGAATATATATGTGTAAGAACTGAATATATAAGTGTAAGAACTGAATATATATGTGTAAGAACTGAATATATGTGTAAGAACTGAATATATACGCGTCAGAACTGAATATATATGTGTAAGAACTGAATATATATAAGTAAAAACTGAATATATATGCGTAAGAACTGAATATATATAAGAACTGAATATATATGCGTAAGAACTGAATATATATGAGAAAGAACTGAATATATATGTGTAAGAACTGAATATATATGTGTAAGAACTGAATATATACGCGTCAGAACTGGATATATATGTGTAAGAACTGAATATATATGCGTAAGAACTGAATATATATGCGTAAAAACTGAATATATATAAGAACTGAATATATATGCGTTAGAACTGAATATATATGTGTAAGAACTCAATATATATGTGTAAGAACTGAATATATATGTGTAAGAACTGAATATATATGTGTAAGAACTGAATATATATGCGTAAGAACTAAATATATATGCGTAAGAACTGAATATATATGTGTAAGAACTGAATATATATGCATAAGAACTGAATATATATGTGTAAGAACTGAATAAATATGTGTAAGAACTGATTATATATTCTTAAGAACTCAATATATATGCGTAAGAACGCAATATATATGTGTAAGAACGGAATTATATGCGTAAGAACTGAATATACATAAGAACTGAATATATATGCGTAAGAAATCAATATATATGTGTAAGAACTGAATATATATATGCGTCAGAACCGAATATATATGTGTAATAACTGAATATATATGCGTAAGAACTGAATATATATGCGTAAGAACTGAATATATATGCGTAAGAACTGAATATATATAAGAACTGAATATATATGCGTAAGAAATCAATTTATATGTGTAAGAACTGAATATATATGCGTCAGAACTGAATATATATGTGTAAGAACTGAATATATATGCGTAAGAACTGAATATATATGCGTAAGAACTGAATATATATAAGAACTGAATATATATGCGTAAGAACTGAATATATATGTGAAAGAACTGAATATATATGTGTAAGAACTGAATATATATGTGTAAGAACTAAATATATATGTGTAAGAACTGAATATATATGTGTAAGAACTGAATATATATGTGTAAGAACTGAACATATGCCTAAGAACTGAATATATATGCGTAAGAACTGAATATATATGTGTAATAACTGAATATATATGTGTAAGAACTGAATATATATGTGTAAGAACTGAACATATATGTGTAAGAACTGAATATATATGCGTAAGAACTGAATATATATGCGTAAGAACTGAATATAAATAAGAACTGAATATATATGTGTAAGAACTGAATATATTTGTGTAAGAACTGAATATATATGTGTAAGAACTGAATATATATGTTTAAGAACTAAATATATATGCGTAAGAACTGAATATATATGCGTAAGAACTGAATATATATGTGTAAGAACTGAATATATATGCATAAGAACTGAATATATATGCTTAAGAACTGAATATATATGTGTAAGAACTGACTATATATGCATAAGAACTGAATATATATGTGTAAGAACTGAATATATATGTGTAAGAACTGAATATATATGTGTAAGAACTGAATATATATGTGTAAAAACTGAATATATATGTGTAAGAACTGAATATATATGCGTAAGAACTGAATATATATGTGAAAGAACTGAATATATATGTGTAAAAACTGAATATATATGTGTAAGAACTGAATATATATGTGTAAGAACTGAATATATATGCGTAAAAACTGAATATATATGCGTAAGAACTGAATATATATAAGAACTGAATATATATGAGTAAGAACTGAATATATATGTGAAAGAACTGAATATATATGTGTAAGAACTGAATATATATGTGTAAGAACTGAATATATACGCGTCAGAACTGAATATATATGTGTAAGAACTGAATATATATGCGTAAGAACTGAATATATATGCGTAAGAACTGAATATATATAAGAACTGAATATATATGCGTAAGAACTGAATATATATGTGAAAGAACTCAATATATATATGTGTAAGAACTGAATATATATGTGTAAGAACTGAGTATATATGTGTAATAACTGAATATATATGCGTAAGAACTGAATATATATGCGTAAGAACTGAATATATATGTGTAAGAACTGAATATATATGTGTAAGAACTGAATATATATGTGTAAGAACTGAATATATATGTGTAAGAACTGAATATATATGCTTAAGAACTCAATATATATGCGTAAGAACGCAATATATATTTGTAAGAACGGAATATATATGCGTAAGAACTGAATATATATAAGAACTGAATATATATGCGTAAGAAATCAATATATATGTGTAAGAACTGAATATATATGCGTCAGAACCGAATATATATGTGTATGAACTGAATATATATGCGTAAAAACTGAATATATATGCGTAAGAACTGAATATATATGTGTAAGAACTGAATATATATGTGTAAGAACTGAATATATATGCGTTAGAACTGAATATATATGCGTAAGAACTGAATATATATGCGTAAGAACTGAATATACATGTGTAAGAACTGAATATATATGCATAAGAACTGAATATATATGTGTAAGAACTGAATATATATGTGCAAGAACTGAATATATATGCTTAAGAACTCAATATATATGTGTGTAAGAACGGAATATATATGTGTAAGAACTGAATATATATGCGTAAGAACTGAATATATATGCATAAGAATTGAATATATATGCGTAAGAACTGAATATATATGCGTAAGAACTGAATATATATAATAACTAAATATATATGCGTAGGAAATCAATATATATGTGTAAGAACTGAATATATATGAGTCAGAACCGAATATATATGTGTAAGAACTGAATATATATGCGTAAGAACTGAATATATATGCGTGAGAACTGAATATATATGCGTAAGAACTGAATATATATGCGTAAGAACTGAATATATATAAGAACTGAATATATATGCGTAAGAAATCAATATATATGTGTAAGAACTGAATATATATGCGTCAGAACTGAATATATATGTGTAAGAACTGAATATATATGCGTAAGAACTGAATATATAAGCGTAAGAACTGAATATATATAATAACTGAATATATATGTGTAAGAACTGAATATATATGTGAAAGAACTGAATATATATGTGTAAGAACTGAATATATATGTGTAAGAACTGAACATATATGTGTAAGAACTGAATATATATGCATAAGAACTGAATATATATGTGTAAGAACTGAATATATATGTGTAAGAACTGAATATATATGCTTAAGAACTGAATATATATGCGTAAGAACGCAATATATATGTGTAAGAACTGAATATATATGTGTAAGAACTGAACATATATGTGTAAGAACTGAATATATATGTGTAAGAACTGAATATATATGTGTAAGAACTAAATATATATTCGTAAGAACTGAATATATATGCGTCAGAACTGAATATATATGTGTAAGAACTGAATATATATGTGAAAGAACTGAATATATATGTGCAAGAACTGAATATATATGTGTAAGAACTGAATATATATGTGTAAGAACTGAATATATATGCGTAAGAACTGAATATATATGTGTAATAACTGAATATATATGCGTAAGAACTGAATATATATGCGTAAGAACTGAATATATATAAGAACTGAATATATATGCGTAAGAACTGAATATATATGTGAAAGAACTAAATATATATGTGTAAGAACTGAATATATATGTGTAAGAAATGAATATATACGCGTCAGAACTGAATATATATGTGTAAGAACTGAATATATATGCGTAAGAACTGAATATATATGCGTAAGAACTGAATATATATAAGAACTGAATATATATGCGTAAGAACTGAATATATATGTGAAAGAACTCAATATATATGTGTAAGAATTGAATATATATGTGTAAGAACTGAATATATATGTGTAAGAACTGAATATATATGCGTAAGAACTGAATATATATGCGTAAGAACTGAATATATATGTGTAAGGACTGAATATATATGCATAAGAACTGAATATATATGTGTAAGAACTGAATATATATGTGTAAGAACTGAATATATATGCTTAAGAACTCAATATATATGCGTAAGAACGCAATATATATTTGTAAGAACTGAATATATATGTGAAAAAACTGAATATATATGTGTAAGAACTGAATATATATGTGTAAGAACTGAATATATATGCGTAAGAACTGAATATATATGCGTAAGAACTGAATATATATGTGTAAGAACTGAATATATATGCATAAGAACTGAATATATATGTGTAAGAACTGAATATATATGTGTAAGAACTGAATATATATGCTTAAGAACTCAATATATATGCGTAAGAACGCAATATATATTTGTAAGAACGGAATATATATGCGTAAGAACTGAATATATATAAGAACTGAATATATATGCGTAAGAAATCAATATATATGTGTAAGAACTGAATATATATGCGTCAGAACCGAATATATATGTGTAAGAACTGAATATATATGCGTAAGAACTGAATATATATGCGTAAGAACTGAATATATATGCGTAAAAACTGAATATATATGCGTAAGAACTGAATATATATAAGAACTGAATATATATGCGTAAGAACTGAATATATATATGTGAAAGAACTGAATATATATGTGTAAGAACTGAATATATATGTGTAAGAACTGAATATATACGCGTCAGAACTGAATATATATGTGTAAGAACTGAATATAGATGCGTAAGAACTGTATATATATGCGTAAGAACTGAATATATATAAGAACTGAATATATATGCGTAAGAACTGAATATATATGTGAAAGAACTCAATATATATATGTGTAAGAACTGAATATATATGTGTAAGAACTGAATATATATGTGTAAGAACTGAATATATATGCGTCAGAACTGAATATATATGCGTAAGAACTGAATATATATGTGTAAGAACTGAATATATATGCATAAGAACTGAATATATATGTGTAAGAACTGAATATATATGTGTAAGAACTGAATTTATATGCTTAAGAACTCAATATATATGCGTAAGAACGCAATATATATTTGTAAGAACGGAATATATATGCGTAAGAACTGAATATATATAAGAACTGAATATATATGCGTAAGAAATCAATATATATGTGTAAGAACTGAATATATATGCGTCAGAACCGAATATGTATGTGTAAGAACTGAATATATATGCGTAAGAACTGAATATATATGCGTAAGAACTGAATATATATAAGAACTGAATATGTGTAAGAACTGAATATATATGCGTAAGAAATCAATTTATATGTGTAAGAACTGAATATATATGCGTCAGAACTGAATATATATGTGTAAGAACTGAATATATATGTGTAAGAACTGAATATATATGCTTAAGAACTCAATATATATGCGTAAGAACTGAATATATATAAGAACTGAATATATATGCGTAAGAACTGAATACATATATGTGAAAGAACTGAATATATATGTGTAATAACTGAATATATATGTGTAAGAACTGAATATATACGCGTCAGAACTGAATATATATGTGTAAGAACTGAATATATATGCGTAAGAACTGAATATATATGCGTAAGAACTGAATATATATAAGAACTCAATATATATGCGTAAGAACTGAATATATATGTGAAAGAACTCAATATATATATGTGTAAGAACTGAATATATATGTGTAAGAACTGAATATATATGTGTAAGAACTGAATATATATGCGTAAGAACTGAATATATATGCGTAAGAACTGAATATATATGTGTAAGAACTGAATATATATGCATAAGAACTGAATATATATGTGTAAGAACTGAATATATATGTGTAAGAACTGAATATATATGCTTAAGAACTCAATATATATGCGTAAGAACGCAATATATATTTGTAAGAACGCAATATATATGCGTAAGAAATGAATATATATAAGAACTGAATATATATGCGTAAAAAAATCAATATATATGTGTAAGAACTGAATATATATGCGTCAGAACTGAATATATATGTGTAAGAACTGAATATATATGCGTAAAAACTGAATATATATGCGTAAGAACTGAATATATATAAGAACTGAATATATATGCGTAAGAACTGAATATATATATGTGAAAGAACTGAATATATATGTGTAAGAACTGAAAATATATGTGTAAGAACTGAATATATACGCGTCAGAACTGAATATATATGTGTAAGAACTGAATATATATGCGTAAGAACTGAATATATATGCGTAAGAACTGAATATATATAAGAACTGAATATATATGCGTAAGAACTGAATATATATGTGAAAGAACTCAATATATATATGTGTAAGAACTGAATATATATGTGTAAGAACTGAATATATATGTGTAAGAACTGAATATATATGCGTAAGAACTGAATATATATGAGTAAGAACTGAATATATATGTGTAAGAACTGAATATATATGCATAAGAACTGAATATATATGTGTAAGAACTGAATATATATGTGTAAGAACTGAATATATATGCTTAAGAACTCAATATATATGCGTAAGAACGCAATATATATTTGTAAGAACGGAATATATATGCGTAAGAACTGAATATATATAAGAACTGAATATATATGCGTAAGAAATCAATATATATGTGTAAGAACTGAATATATATGCGTCAGAACCGAATATATATGTGTAAGAACTGAATATATATGCGTAAGAACTGAATATATATGCGTAAGAACTGAATATATATGCGTAAGAACTGAATATATATAAGAACTGAAT
The DNA here is from genome assembly GCA_037043455.1 of Cyrtodaria siliqua. Lineage (NCBI taxonomy): Eukaryota > Metazoa > Mollusca > Bivalvia > Adapedonta > Hiatellidae > Cyrtodaria > Cyrtodaria siliqua. Next base: position 10,299 of record JAWPHD010025497.1, read on the forward strand.
ATATATGCGTAAGAAATCAATTTATATGTGTAAGAACTGAATATATATATGTCAGAACTGAATATATATGTGTAAGAACTGAATATATATGCGTAAGAACTGAATATATATGCGTAAGAACTGAATATATATTAGAACTGAATATATATGCGTAAGAACTGAATTTATATGTGAAAGAACTGAATATATATGTGTAAGAACTGAATATATATGTGTAAGAACTAAATATATATGTGTAAGAACTCAATATATATGCGTAAGAACGCAATATATATTTGTAAGAACGGAATATATATGCGTAAGAACTGAATATATATAAGAACTGAATATATATGCGTAAGAAATCAATATATATGTGTAAGAACTGAATATATATGCGTCAGAACCGAATATATATGTGTAAGAACTGAATATATATGCGTAAGAACTGAATATATATGCGTAAGAACTGAATATATATGCGTAAGAACTGAATATATAAAAGAACTGAATATATATGCGTAAGAAATCAATTTATATGTGTAAGGACTGAATATATATGCGTCAGAACTGAATATATATGTGTAAGAACTGAATATATATGCGTAAGAACTGAATATATATGCGTAAGAACTGAATATATATAAGAACTGAATATATATGTGTAAGAACTGAATATATATGTGTAAGAACTGAATATATATGTGTAAGAACTGAATATATATGCGTAAGAACTGAATATATATGCGTTAGAACTGAATATATATGTGTAAGAACTGAATATATATGCGTAAAAACTGAATATATATGCGTAAGAACTGAATATATATGTGTAAGAACTGAATATATCTGCGTAGGAAATCAATATATATGTGTAAGAACTGAATATATATGCGTCAGAACCGAATATATATGTGTAAGAACTGAATATATATGCGTAAGAACTGAATATATATGCGTAAGAACTGAATATATATGCGTAAGAACTGAATATATATGTGTAAGAACTGAATATATATGCGTAAGAACTGAATATATATGCGTTAGAACTGAATATATATGTGTAAGAACTGAATATATATGCGTAAAAACTGAATATATATGCGTAAGAACTGTATATATATACGAACTGAATATATATGCGTAAGAACTGAATATATATATATGTGAAAGAACTGAATATATATGTGTAAGAACTGAATATATATGTGTAATAACTGAATATATACGCGTCAGAACTGAATATATATGTGTAAGAACTGAATATATATGCGTAAGAACTGAATATATATGCGTAAGAACTGAATATATATAAGAACTGAATATATATGCGTAAGAACTGAATATATATGTGAAAGAACTCAATATATATATGTGTAAGAACTGAATATATGTGTGTAAGAACTGAATATATATGTGTAAGAACTGAATATATATGCGTAAGAACTGAATATATATGCGTAAGAACTGAATATATATGTGTAAGAACTGAATATATATGCATAAGAACAGAATATATATGTGTAAGAACTGAATATATATGCGTAAGAACGCAATATATATTTGTAAGAACGGAATATATATGCGTAAGAACTGAATATATATAAGAACTGAATATATATGCGTAAGAAATCAATATATATGTGTAAGAACTGAATATATATGCGTCAGAACCGAATATATATGTGTAAGAACTGAATATATATGCGTAAGAACTGAATATATATGCGTAAGAACTGAATATATATGTGTAAGAACTGAATATATATAAGAACTGAATATATATGCGTAAGAAATCAATATATATGTGTAAGAACTGAATATATATGCGTAAGAACTGAATATATATGCGTAAGAACTGAATATATATAAGAACTGAATATATATGCGTAAGAACTGAATATATATGTGAAAGAACTGAATATATATGTGTAAGAACTGAATATATATGTGTAAGAACTAAATATATATGTGTAAGAACTGAATATATATGCGTAAGAACTGAATATATATGCTTAAGAACTGAATATATATGCGTAAGAACTGAATATATATAAGAACTGAATATATATGCGCAAGAACTGAATATATATGTGTAAGAACTGAATATATATGTGTAAGAACTGAATATATATGTGTAAGAACTGAACATATTTGCCTAAGAACTGAATATATATGCGTAAGAACTGAATATATATGTGTAAGAACTGAATATATATGTGTAAGAACTGTATATATATGTGTAAGAACTGAACATATATGTGTAAGAACTGAATATATATGCGTAAGAACTGAATATATATGCCTAAGAACTGAATATATATGTGTAAGAACTGAATATATATGTGTAAGAACTGAATATATATGTGAAAGAACTGAATATATATGTGTAAAAACTGAATATATATGTATAAGAACTGAATATATATTTGTAAGAACTGAATATATATGCGTAAGAACTGAATATATATGTGTAAGAACTAAATATATATGTGTAAGAACTGAATATATATGTGTAAGAACTGAATGTATATGCGTAAGAACTGAATATATATGCGTCAGAACTGAATATATATGTGTAAGAACTGAATATATATGCGTAAGAACTGAATATATATTTGTAAGAACTGAATATATATGTGTAAGAACTGAATATATATGCGTAAGAACTGAATATATATGCGTAAGAACTGAATATATATGCGTAAGAACTGAATATATATAAGAACTGAATATATATGCGTAAGAATTAAATATATATGTGAAAGAACTCAATATATATGTGTAAGAACTGAATATATATGTGTAAGAACTGAATATATATGCGTAAGAACTGAATATATATGCGTAAGAATTGAATATATATGTGTAAGAACTGAATATATATGCATAAGAACTGAATATATATGTGTAAGAACTGAATATATATGTGTAAGAACTGAATATATATGTTTAAGAACTCAATATATATGCGTAAGAACGCAATATATATGTGTAAGAACGCAATATATATGTGTAAGAACGGAATATATATGTGTAAGAACTGAATATATATGTGTAAGAACTGAATTTATATGTGTAAGAACTGAATATATATGCATAAGAATTGAATATATATGCGTAAGAACTGAATATATATAAGAACTAAATATATATGAGTAGGAAATCAATATATATGTGTAAGAAGTGAATATATATGCGTCAGAACCGAATATATATGTGTAAGAACTGAATATATATGCGTAAGAACTGAATATATATGCGTAAGAACTGAATATATATGTGTAAGAACTGAATATATATGCGTAAGAACTGAATATATATGCGTAAGAACTGAATATATATGCGTAAGAACTGAATATATATAAGAACTGAATATATATGCGTAAGAAATCAATTTATATGTGTAAGAACTGAATATATATGCGTCAGAACTGAATTTATATGTGTAAGAACTGAATATATATGCATAAGAATTGAATATATATGCGTAAGAACTGAATATATATAAGAACTAAATATATATGCGTAGGAAATCAATATATATGTGTAAGAACTGAATATATATGAGTAAGAACTGAATATATATGCGTAAGAACTGAATATATATGCGTTAGAACTGAATATATATGTGTAAGAACTGAATATATATGCGTAAAAACTGAATATATATGCGTAAGAACTGAATATATATAAGAACTGAATATATATGCGTAAGAACTGAATATATATATGTGAAAGAACTGAATATATATGTGTAAGAACTGAATATATATGTGTAAGAACTGAATATATACGCGTCAGAACTGAATATATATGTGTAAGAACTGAATATATATGCGTAAGAACTGAATATATATGCGTAAGAACTGAATATATATAAGAACTGAATATATATGCGTAAGAACTGAATATATATGTGAAAGAACTCAATATATATATGTGTAAGAACTGAATATATGTGTGTAAGAACTGAATATATATGTGTAAGAACTGAATATATATGCGTAAGAACTGAATATATATGCGTAAGAACTGAATATATATGTGTAAGAACTGAATATATATGCATAAGAACTGAATATATATGTGTAAGAACTGAATATATATGTGTAAGAACTGAATATATATGTGTAAGAACTGAATATATATGTGTAAAAACTGAATATATATGTATAAGAACTGAATATATATTTGTAAGAACTGAATATATATGTGTAAGAACTGAATATATATGCGTAAGAACTGAATATATATGCGTAAGAACTGAATATATATGCGTAAGAACTGAATATATATAAGAACTGAATATATATGCGTAAGAATTAAATATATATGTGAAAGAACTCAATATATATGTGTAAGAACTGAATATATATGTGTAAGAACTGAATATATATGCGTAAGAACTGAATATATATGCGTAAGAATTGAATATATATGTGTAAGAACTGAATATATATGCATAAGAACTGAATATATATGTGTAAGAACTGAATATATATGTGTAAGAACTGAATATATATGTTTAAGAACTCAATATATATGCGTAAGAACGCAATATATATGTGTAAGAACGCAATATATATGTGTAAGAACGGAATATATATGTGTAAGAACTGAATATATATGTGTAAGAACTGAATTTATATGTGTAAGAACTGAATATATATGCATAAGAATTGAATATATATGCGTAAGAACTGAATATATATAAGAACTAAATATATATGAGTAGGAAATCAATATATATGTGTAAGAACTGAATATATATGCGTCAGAACCGAATATATATGTGTAAGAACTGAATATATATGCGTAAGAACTGAATATATATGCGTAAGAACTGAATATATATGTGTAAGAACTGAATATATATGCGTAAGAACTGAATATATATGCGTAAGAACTGAATATATATGCGTAAGAACTGAATATATATAAGAACTGAATATATATGCGTAAGAAATCAATTTATATGTGTAAGAACTGAATATATATGCGTCAGAACTGAATTTATATGTGTAAGAACTGAATATATATGCATAAGAATTGAATATATATGCGTAAGAACTGAATATATATAAGAACTAAATATATATGCGTAGGAAATCAATATATATGTGTAAGAACTGAATATATATGAGTAAGAACTGAATATATATGCGTAAGAACTGAATATATATGCGTTAGAACTGAATATATATGTGTAAGAACTGAATATATATGCGTAAAAACTGAATATATATGCGTAAGAACTGAATATATATAAGAACTGAATATATATGCGTAAGAACTGAATATATATATGTGAAAGAACTGAATATATATGTGTAAGAACTGAATATATATGTGTAAGAACTGAATATATACGCGTCAGAACTGAATATATATGTGTAAGAACTGAATATATATGCGTAAGAACTGAATATATATGCGTAAGAACTGAATATATATAAGAACTGAATATATATGCGTAAGAACTGAATATATATGTGAAAGAACTCAATATATATATGTGTAAGAACTGAATATATGTGTGTAAGAACTGAATATATATGTGTAAGAACTGAATATATATGCGTAATAACTGAATATATATGCGTAAGAACCGAATATATATGTGTAAGAACTGAATATATATGCATAAGAACTGAATATATATGTGTAAGAACTGAATATATATGTGTAAGAACTGAATATATATGCTTAAGAACTCAATATATATGCGTAAGAACGCAATATATATTTGTAAGAACGGAATATATATGCGTAAGAACTGAATATATATAAGAACTGAATATATATGCGTAAGAACTGAAT
>JAWPHD010025498.1:0-16097 GCA_037043455.1 Cyrtodaria siliqua
CAGCTGTCGTGTAGCGGGGCCGCCACACGCAGGGAAGTGGTTGTTCCGTTGCGACTCGTTATGAGTTTAGAATCATATACCGGACTCTGACGCTGGAGTGTTGTGCGGGTATTGTCAACAATGTGTAACAATGAGAACTCACCTCTCCCGTCACAGAGCTGGATTTTGTGTGCGGGGTATTGGTCAACATGTATAATCAATGAGAATCATCTACCGACACAGACGGATGGCAGTGATGTGTGGGTATAGTCAACAATCGTAGTCATCAATGAGAATCATCTACCGTCCCAGAGCTGGCGTGTTGTGCGGGTATTGTCAACAATGTGTAATCAATGAGATCAATCTACCGTCACAGAGCTGGAGTGTTGTGCTGGGTATTGTCAACAATGTGTAATCAATGAGAATCATCTACCCGTCACAGAGCTGGCGGTTGTTTGGGTATTGTATGATCAATATCATGTGTAATCAATGAGAACCATCTCCGTCACAGAGCTGGAGTGTTGAGTGGGTATTGTCACAATGTATAATCAATGAGAATCATCTACGTCACAGAGCTGGCAAGTTGTGTGGGTATTGTCAACATGTGAAATCAATGAGAACCCTCTACCGTCACAGAGATGGAGTCGTTGAGTGGGTATTGTCAACAATGTGTAATCAATGAGAATCATCTACCGTCACAGAGCTGGCGTGTTGTGTGGGTATTGTCAACAATGTATAATCAATGAGAATCAGTTTACCGTCACAGAGCTGGCGTGTTGTGTGGGTATTGTCCAACAATTGTATAAACACTGAGAATCATCTCCGTCACAGAGCTGGCATGTTGTGTGGGTATGCCAACAATGTATAATCAATGATGAATCATCTCCGTCACAGAGCTGGCATGTTGTGTAGGGTTTGTCAACAATGTAAATCAATGAGAATCATCTACCGTCACAGAGCTGGCATGTTGTGTGGGTATTGTCCAACAATGTGTAATCAATGAGAATCATCTACCGTCTGGCATGTTGTGTGGGTATTGTCAACAATGTGTAATCATGGAAATTCATCTACCGTCACAGAGCTGGAGTTGTTGTGTGGGTATTGTCAACCAATGTGTAATCAATGAGAATAATCTACCGTCAAAGACTGGGCAAGTTGTGTGGGTATTGTCAACAATGTGTACTCAATGAGAACCATCTACCGTCACAGAGCTGGCATGTTGTGTGGGTATTGTCAACAATGTGTAATCAATGAGAATCATCTACCGTCACAGAGCTGGAGTGTTGTGTGGGTATTGTCAACAAGTGTAATCAATGAGAATCATCTACCGTCTCAGAGCTGGCAGTGTTGTGTGGGTATTGTCAACAATGTGTAATCAATGAGAATCTCTACCGTCACAGAGCTGGCATGTTTGTGTGGGTATTTGTCACAATGTATAATTAATGAGATTCATCTACCGTCACAGAGCTGGTGTCGTGGTGTGTGGGTATGTAACAATGTGTATTTGGCAGGTTGGTGTGGGTATTGTCAACAATGTATACTCAATCAGATTCATCTACCGTCAAGTGCTGGGCGTGTTGTGTGGGTACTGTCAACAATGTGTAATCAATGAGAGATCTACCGTCACAGAGAGGCGCTGTTGTTGTGTGGTATTAGTCAACAATGTAGTATCAATGAGAACCATCTACCGTCACAGAGCTGGCGTGTTGTGTGGGTATTGTCAACAATGTGTATCAAATAGAATCATCTACCGTCACAGAGCTGGCATGTTGTGTGGGTATTGTCAACATGTTAATAATGAGAATCATCTACCGTCACAGAGCTGGCATGTTGTGTGGGTATTGTCAACAATGTTAATCACTGCGAATCATCTACCGTCACAGAGCTGGCATGTTGTGTGGGTATTGTCACAATGTGTAATCAATGAGAATCATCTACCGTCAAGAGCTAGGCGTGTTCAGAGGTGGGTATTGTCAACATGTGTAATCAATGAGAATCATCTACCGTCACAGAGCTGGCGTGTTGTGGTGGGTATTGTCTACAATGTGTCATCAATGAGGAATCATCTACCGTCACAGAGCTGCATGAATGTTCGTGTGGGTATTGTCAACAATGTGTAATCAATGAGAATCATCTACCGTCTCAGAGTTGGCCTGTTGTGTGGGTATTGTCAACAATGTATAATCAATCGAGAATACATCTACCGTCACAGAGCTGGCGTGGGGGGGGGGTTTGGGCAACAATGGGGTATCAAGGTGAAGCATCGACCAGGCAAAGAGCTGGAGTGTTTGTGCGGGGAGGGTCATCAATGGGGTAAGCATGGAGATTCAGCGACCGGCACAGAGTTGGCATGTTGTGTGGGATTGTCAACATGGTAGAATAAGAAGAAATCATCTACCCGTCACAGAGCTGGCGTGTTGTGTGGGTATTGTCCACAATGTTTAATCAATGAGAATCATCTAACGTCACAGAGGTGGAGTGTTGTGCGGGGTATTGTCAACAATGGTGTAATCAATGAGAATCATCTACCGTCACAGCGCTGGCGTGTTGTGTGGGTATTTGTCAAACAATGTGTGTAATCAATGAGAATCTTCTACCGTCACAGAGCTGGCGTGTTGTGTGGGGTATTGTCAACAATGTGCTAATCAATGAGAATCATCTACCGTCACAGAGCTGGCAATGTTGTGTGGGTATTGTCAACAACTGTGTTTCAATGAGGAATCCTCTACCGTCACATGAGCTTGAGTGTTGTGTGGGGTATTGTCCAACAATGTGTATTCAATGAGAATCATCTACCGTCACAGAGCTGGCATGGTTGTGAGGGTATTGTCAACAATGTGTAATCAATGAGAATCATCTACCGTCACAGAGCTGGCGTGTGGTGTGGGTATTTGTCAACAATGTGTAATCAATGAGAATCATCTACCGTCACAGAGCTGGGCATGTTGTGTGGGTATATTGTCAAAATGTGTAATCAATGAGAATCATCTACCGTCACGAGCTGGCATGTTGTGAGGTATTGTCAACAATGTGTAATCAATGAGGAATCATCTACCGTCTCAGAGCTGGCTATGTTGTTGTGGTATTGTCAACAATGGTAATCAATGGAGAATCATCTACCGTCACAAAGCTGGCATGGTGGTGGGGGTAGGGCAACAATGGTAATCAATGAGAATCAGCGACCGTCTCATGAGCTGGCTGTTGTGTGGGTATTGTCAACAATGTGTAATCAATGAGAATCATCTACCGTCTGGCATGTTGTGTGGGGTATTGTCCAACAATGTGTAATCAATTGAGATCATCTACCGTCACAGAGCGGAGTGTTGTGTGGGTATTGTCAACAATGTGTAATCAATGGAAATCATCTACCATCAAAGAGCTGGCACGTGGTTGGGGATGGTCAACAATGTGTAATCAATTGAGAACCATCTACCGTCCAGAGCTGGCATGTTGTGTGGGAATGTGTCAACAATGTGTAATCAATGAGAATCATCTACCGTCACAGAGCTGGAGTGTTGTGTGGGTATTGTCAACAATGTGTAATCAATGAGAATCATCTACCGTCACAGAGCTGGCGTGTTGTGTGGGTATTGTCAACAATGTGTAATCAATGAGAATCATCTACCGTCACAGAGCTGGCATGTTGTGTGGGTATTGTCAACAATGTATAATTAATGGAATCATCTACCGTCACAGAGCTGGCGTGTTGTGTGGGTATTGTCAACATTGTGTAATTGACATGTTGTGTGGTATTGTCAACAATGTATAATCATCAGAATCATCTACCGTCACAGAGCTGGCGTGTTGTGTGGGTACTGTCAACAATGTGTAATCAATGAGAATCATCTACCGTCACAGAGCTGGCGTGTTGTGTGGGTATTGTCAACAATGTGTAATCAATGAGAACCATCTACCGTCACAGAGCTGGCGTGTTGTGTGGGTATTGTCAACAATGTGTAATCAATGAGAATCATCTACCGTCACAGAGCTGGCATGTTGTGTGGGTATTGTCAACAATGTTAATCAATGAGAATCATCTACCGTCACAGAGCTGGCATGTTGTGTGGGTATTGTCAACAATGTTAATCAATGAGAATCATCTACCGTCACAGAGCTGGCATGTTGTGTGGGTATTGTCAACAATGTGTAATCAATGAGAACCATCTACCGTCACAGAGCTGGCGTGTTGTGTGGGTATTGTCAACAATGTGTAATCAATGAGAATCATCTACCGTCACAGAGCTGGAGTGTTGTGCGGGTATTGTCAACAATGTGTAATCAATGAGAATCATCTACCGTCACAGAGTTGGCATGTTGTGTGGGTATTGTCAACAATGTATAATCAATGAGAATCATCTACCGTCACAGAGCTGGCGTGTTGTGTGGGTATTGTCAACAATGTGTAATCAATGAGAATCATCTACCGTCACAGAGCTGGAGTGTTGTGCGGGTATTGTCAACAATGTGTAATCAATGAGAATCATCTACCGTCACAGAGCTGGCGTGTTGTGTGGGTATTGTCAACAATGTGTAATCAATGTGAATCATCTACCGTCACAGAGCTGGCGTGTTGTGTGGGTATTGTCAACAATGTGTAATCAATGAGAATCATCTACCGTCACAGAGCTGGCATGTTGTGTGGGTATTGTCAACAATGTGTAATCAATGAGAATCATCTACCGTCACAGAGCTGGCGTGTTGTGTGGGTATTGTCAACAATGTGTAATCAATGAGAATCATCTACCGTCACAGAGTTGGCATGTTGTGTGGGTATTGTCAACAATGTATAATCAATGAGAATCATCTACCGTCACAGAGCTGGCGTGTTGTGTGGGTATTGTCAACAATGTGTAATCAATGAGAATCATCTACCGTCACAGAGCTGGAGTGTTGTGCGGGTATTGTCAACAATGTGTAATCAATGAGAATCATCTACCGTCACAGAGTTGGCATGTTGTGTGGGTATTGTCAACAATGTATAATCAATGAGAATCATCTACCGTCACAGAGCTGGCGTGTTGTGTGGGTATTGTCAACAATGTGTAATCAATGAGAATCATCTACCGTCACAGAGCTGGAGTGTTGTGCGGGTATTGTCAACAATGTGTAATCAATGAGAATCATCTACCGTCACAGAGCTGGCGTGTTGTGTGGGTATTGTCAACAATGTGTAATCAATGAGAATCATCTACCGTCACAGAGCTGGCGTGTTGTGTGGGTATTGTCAACAATGTGTAATTAATGAGAATCATCTACCGTCACAGAGCTGGCATGTTGTGCGGGTATTGTCAACAATGTGTAATCAATGAGAACCATCTACCGTCACAGAGCTGGCATGTTGTGTGGGTATTGTCAACAATGTGTAATCAATGAGAATCATCTACCGTCACAGAGCTGGCGTGTTGTGTGTGTATTGTCAACAATGTGTAATCAATGAGAATCATCTACCGTCACAGAGCTGGCGTGTTGTGTGGGTATTGTCAACAATGTGTAATCAATGAGAATCATCTACCGTCACAGAGCTGGAGTGTTGTGTGGGTATTGTCAACAATGTGTAATCAATGAGAATCATCTACCGTCACAGAGCTGGCATGTTGTGCGGGTATTGTCAACAATGTGTAATCAATGAGAACCATCTACCGTCACAGAGCTGGCATGTTGTGTGGGTATTGTCAACAATGTGTAATCAATGATAATCATCTACCGTCACAGAGCTGGCGTGTTGTGTGGGTATTGTCAACAATGTGTAATCAATGAGAATCATCTACCGTCACAGAGCTGGCGTGTTGTGTGGGTATTGTCAACAATGTGTAATTAATGAGAATCATCTACCGTCACAGAGCTGGCGTGTTGTGTGGGTATTGTCAACAATGTGTAATTAATGAGAATCATCTACCGTCACAGAGCTGGCATGTTGTGTGGGTATTGTCAACAATGTATAATCAATGAGAATCATCTACCGTCACAGAGCTGGCATGTTGTGTGGGTATTGTCAACAATGTGTAATCAATGAGAATCATCTACCGTCACAGAGCTGGCGTGTTGTGTGGGTATTGTCAACAATGTGTAATCAATGAGAATCATCTACCGTCACAGAGCTGGCATGTTGTGTGGGTATTGTCAACAATGTATAATCAATGAGAATCATCTACCGTCACAGAGCTGGAGTGTTGTGTGGGTATTGTCAACAATGTGTAATCAATGAGAATCATCTACCGTCACAGAGCTGGCGTGTTGTGTGGGTATTGTCAACAATGTGTAATCAATGAGAATCATCTACCGTCACAGAGCTGGAGTGTTGTGTGGGTATTGTCAACAATGTGTAATCAATGAGAATCATCTACCGTCACAGAGCTGGCATGTTGTGCGGGTATTGTCAACAATGTGTAATCAATGAGAACCATCTACCGTCACAGAGCTGGCATGCTGTGTGGGTATTGTCAACAATGTGTAATCAATGATAATCATCTACCGTCACAGAGCTGGCGTGTTGTGTGGGTATTGTCAACAATGTGTAATCAATGAGAATCATCTACCGTCACAGAGCTGGCGTGTTGTGTGGGTATTGTCAACAATGTGTAATTAATGAGAATCATCTACCGTCACAGAGCTGGCGTGTTGTGTGGGTATTGTCAACAATGTGTAATTAATGAGAATCATCTACCGTCACAGAGCTGGCATGTTGTGTGGGTATTGTCAACAATGTATAATCAATGAGAATCATCTACCGTCACAGAGCTGGCATGTTGTGTGGGTATTGTCAACAATGTGTAATCAATGAGAATCATCTACCGTCACAGAGCTGGCGTGTTGTGTGGGTATTGTCAACAATGTGTAATCAATGAGAATCATCTACCGTCACAGAGCTGGCATGTTGTGTGGGTATTGTCAACAATGTATAATCAATGAGAATCATCTACCGTCACAGAGCTGGAGTGTTGTGTGGGTATTGTCAACAATGTGTAATCGATGAGAATCATCTACCGTCACAGAGCTGGCGTGTTGTGTGGGTATTGTCAACAATGTGTAATCAATGAGAATCATCTACCGTCACAGAGCTGGAGTGTTGTGTGGGTATTGTCAACAATGTATAATCAATGAGAATCATCTACCGTCACAGAGCTGGCGTGTTGTGTGGGTATTGTCAACAATGTGTAATTAATGAGAATCATCTACCGTCACAGAGCTGGCATGTTGTGTGGGTATTGTCAACAATGTATAATCAATGAGAATCATCTACCGTCACAGAGCTGGAGTGTTGTGTGGGTATTGTCAACAATGTGTAATTGGCATGTTGTGCGGGTATTGTCAACAATGTGTAATTGGCATGTTGTGCGGGTATTGTCAACAATGTTTAATCAATGAGAATCATCTCTGGAATAGAACGGTAGCACCAGATTACAAGTTCCGCATTCGATTTGGCCATTTTCTATTTCCGATATATTAGTTTTGCTAAGGAATGCTCAGTGTGTCTATCCACAATAATTGTACTGGAATGCTAGTTACTTGCTTCAAATTTCCGAACAAATACGTTTAAATATATGTCATCATGCCCTTGTCGTTTTATTTTAATTCATCTGCTGTTGGAATAGACATAACACGCACTTACGCGTGCACGGACGCACAGTCACACACAACCGACTTTGATAATAAGGTTTAGCTTTTCATTTTGATAACTTTTAGTTTACTCATCGAAAATCAAGGTGTCTTAACGGATAGAACGTAAATTAGATAATAAATGTCAGATTCCTAGCAAACAGTGTAAAACACGTGTCCTTTTTAAAAACAGTTGTGCCTGTTTTGGCATTTCGAATACTGCATAGCGGTGAAATAATATTATTTAATAGAAAACATTTTTATGAAATAAATACTATATTACGTATGAAAGAATAAGTATTGTCGACTGATCATTATAAATAATCGTCTCCCAAGACGAATTTAACAATGACATCGGCAGAACCAGCGGGGGAACTGGATGGAAAATGTAAGTCTGGTCCACATTTATGACTTCATTTAGGAGTTTGATGTGTTATTTCGAAATTGGAACTTACGTTTACTAACGAACCGGTTCCGTTCTCATCTAATCATCTAGTAAGCTAATCACAATACCACCTGCTTCAGTTTCAAGATATGAATGATGCCAAGAGCGCTTAACCAAAAGCACTGAAACAAAATACAAAATATACTGAAAAGGCAATCCCTTCGAGGCAACAAACTCAAATGTAAATATGCCCGTATGTCGAACTGTAATTACTGTTCAATGACTTTATAATAGCTATGATTTATAGCAATAAAACAAACATCAAACAAATTGAAAAGATTGCTTTTATTTAAATGACTATAGATGCTCTTACAAACGAATCAGTTTACCTCCTTCATAAACAAATATGAGAATGAGATATGTAGCTGTAGGGATGTATACACTTGTGAAAAAAGTATACCTGTATTTTTATGATCTTGGAACAATTAAATATTCTTCATATACGTTCAGATACATTTGTACGGCTATACTGATCAAACAACTAGGTATGGGATTATTTATTTAAGATACTCTGCTGCCAAGCTGCCAAATATGTATACGCCAAATTCCAATTAGAGAATGTTCATCCTTCAACCATTTGTATGAGTTCATGATTGTTTATGCTCATATTTTTGTGTCAATGACATTCTCCATAGTTGTTGCCGTGTAAGTATTGATTTGCTTCGGCTTATTTGTTTATATTTGCAACTGATTTTCTAGGCATTTTCTATATATTCATATAAACATGATCGTCATTCAGTTATACTTATGTTGCCTATTCATTTTGCCTAGGGTGTTAGAGGTTATAGCCAGGCCGTAATTTTCTGTTTACACTGCCAATTTTATTGGATGACAATATTGTTAGCGCGAGGTTACCTAGAACATGGTTTAACTAAACTCCACCGCCAGCGTCCTCATTGTCATTGGTCGTATGAGATCTCACTACACACTTAGCTCCCTTGCATGTGACTGTAGGTGACTCTAGGAAGATTCTTACACCATAAAAAGTAGGGGTGTGTTCATCGGTTTGAGATATTTTAATAATTGCTCATGGATATTTTCTTTTATTGTTGCAGGTGAGAAAAAAATAGTGTGAGATTGGATGAACAGCGATTAGACGACACTGACAGCAACATGTGACACATTTGTGGGTGCTCAAAATGCGTATGAATTTAGGTGCAAACTGTTTAGTGAAAGCCGAAAAGAATACATTGACTGCCACCACTCACATTAAAAAAAACAAAAAGTGGGCTATGTACCAGATTTTGTTGATTTTTATGAGCAGCAGTAACTGCATTTTCCCAAAAAACTACTTTTAGACAGTAAATGCTTGATTCAGAATGGAAAATTGGACTTTAATGCCTATGGCCAATACAGTAAAATCGAAGTGTGTTGTGAGACCTAGGCGGTACGTCTATATTCAACCTCTTTATGTGTGTGGTGTCGCATTCTGTCTTTGTTTCTATTTAATTGTTGTTTGTTTTGAATGTAAGTTTTTGGTTGACTGTGAATCATAAATTCCACATCGTCCCACGTTTATCTGCATCGCATATACTTGTTATAATATTGTACAATGATACTTTATCAACAATTAGAGAATTGGAACATATCTCTCTTAGAAAGCATAGCACACATTATTGTTTATTCATTTATTTATATAAATTTGATATCCTGAAATTGCGATGATTTCCCAGTAGAAACCTAGACACAATTCATTGCCTGATAGAACAAGCTTATAAATAATTATAAAATACGTATGTTTATGTACCCTGAACGTTCCTTTATAAGTAGAGTAAAACATATAATGTCGCTGTATGTCAATAACAAACGCAGTCAGCATGATCCGGTAACAATAAAATAAATGATTCCCGTTACAGCACAGGACTCATAGTAAATTCACAGTTTATCAGCATATCGGTATCATTTGGAAGCAATATATATTTTGTATTGAACGTGCTGGACGATTTCCGAATTTCCCATTTCATAATTGTGTATATCAAATTTTGTATTTATAAGTTAATAAGTTTGCCCACGTTTGTGCGCTAGATTAACCTAACCCGCCAACTAACGGCAAAATTACAATACAAACCTGTTTATCAAAACTCTAATCAGGTGCCCAGGTCATATAAAAATGTATATGTACGGATTAAAAGTATAAGTTTATTCACGTGTTCCTCAAATACTCATGATTTAATGTGTAAAATGAATTATGAGATGGTAACTCTTAATTCGACGCTCCAGTTTGGAGTTTAGTCTGGTTGATTAAGCCGTTTATACTGTGCCTGTATACAGATTTTGGATTCTCAAAATATGTAAGTTATTTATACATATATATACCTCGTCGTCAGTAGGTTAGAATGGGTGTACATATGTTGTACAATTTAACTGTTGTTGGCGGGATAGCTACTTTAATGTGTATTCATTGATAGAAGTGCAACTCTATCTCTACACATATCGGAGGTGCGTATTCCCATGTATTAAGGAGAAAATATGAGTGAAAAGTTCCTGATCAACTGCCACTTTGGGTAATATGTTTTATCATATATATTCGGAAATATTTATATCGATGTTACCTGTACACTGGTAAGATTTTACTCTTCGAGTTACCGAGCTTATATACCGATTTGGGATGTTTGTCTTCGAGTTACCGAGCTTATATACCGATTTGGGCTGTTTGTCTTCGAGTTACCGAGCTTATATACCGATTTGGGATGTTTGTCTTCGAGTTACCGAGCTTATATACCGATTTGGGCTGTTTGTCTTCGAGTTACCGAGCTTATATACCGATTTGGGCTGTTTGTCTTCGAGTTACCGAGCCTATATACCGATTTGGGCTGTTTGTCGGACTGACATTGGGATCTCTAGTCTCTTTATGAGATGGATATTCTTATTGTTTAGGAATATGTTCGTGGCAGAGGATTGGCAAATCTCGAAAATTTGAAGATATGAAGTAAGAAATATGGGGTGCTTTGAATGAGGTTCTATTCGTGACTATTACTTTTGTTCTGAATCAAATTGTGTATGTGTACGATATTTCTAAACTGATTTATTGCCGATAATACAGTATTGATTTTTAAAACTTTATTATTCTTTTTGTATCAAGTATTTGCACAGGTGAATATTCTTATGTTTTCATTCCTGTGGATGTTGTACGTACATGTATCTGTATAGTTCATTATTCATTTCATTGGTATTTTTACAGGTAAATCTGACAAAAAAAGTTAATACATGTAATATTGCTGATTCAATTAATTTTGGGAATGCTACATAGTAAAACACAAGAGGCATGCAAAATGTTAAACTTTTTATTCAAATTTAAAAATAATATATCTATGACAAAATCAGATCAGAGAAATATCACAATTCATTTACAAGTATAGTAAAATCAACAATTGAACTGAATTGGGTTATACGGCGCACCAACACATAAAAGGTTATATGGCGCCTAACAGGAATGAACATGCCGGGCTCGTCCTCCATTTACATCAAGATACAATATTGAGAATGGGCCTCGTACCTTCTAACCTGCAGAACTGCAGAGTTGCTGCAAATTCTATAGTAAACACTCCATTTACGAAGAATATAGGTATCAACTATGGCTAGATAGATGCACAATAACGAGTTCAAAAAACGTTTTCCATGGAGCATTCATTTGTTTTACTATTCTGAATGTTTTACTATACTGAAAGGAAAAGGAAACGCAGGGTGCGTATTTCCGCTATATATTGCATATACTGCACACTTAATTCCATATATATTCCAGGGAAATCCCAAGACGTTTTATAAAAAAAAAATGCAGTTAGTTAGAGAAAGGACACAACTGTGATGTTGTAGACGTTTTAATCACAGTACACGTTGTAACAAGAAATTCATAAATGCTGAAGTTCCTCTTTGAAACATTGAGCCAGTTCAGTACTGTATTTAATGTTAAGTGATTGCAACATTTAAAGCCTAAGTTCGCTCACCTGCTTGAGCCAAATGCGCATTCTGACGATAACGAAACATTAAAGGGGTAACCATTGGTGTGTTCAGTGCTGTTTAAACCTTCTTTCTAAAAGGACAGGCCTAATGTCGCCCTGTACCATTCTATTAGCAGTAGCATATTAAACGTACAATATATAGCGGAAATACGCACCCGGAGTTTCTTTTTCCTTTCAGTATAACTTTCAGGATACAAGTAGGTATTACAAATGTTCTGACTGATTGCGTACTAATGTCATCGTCCTTACCAGGGGCTAACATGTCTGGTCTGGAAGATGCAACTCAAGCGCATCTAACGTTTTCAAAATGGCGAATCTTGCACGACGTAATTTTGTGAATAAATGTTGCATTCAAGTCAATTTAAGACAACCGAACTAAATATGCTATGAACGCTTTTGTATAAATAATGTCATCGGCATCTTAGCGAAGTCTCAGTTCGGTGAAATGACGCCAACACACGTGTTAGAGACATCGATTTTTTTTAAATTACTTAGAAAGTTCAACAAAGAGTTTCACTTGCACCTGCTTTTATTTATTTTTACTTCTTTAACCGTTGTTGTTAATTGGAACGAACTAACTAGTACGAGAACCGGTCCATGTGTTCGCACATTAGGTGTAGTAAACCACACACATTTGATCTCTTGCAAATTATTTCATTGAACAATCAAAATGCTTGATAAAATTAAACTAATACATGTTATATGAAATGGGGGCTCGCTCAAGAACCTATATATAATAGTTCACATATATATTTCGGATATATATTGAAATATCATTTTCATGTTTGAAAACGCCACAGAAGAGCTACATATTACACGTGTTTAACCATAGCCGAAATCTTTTATAAATACCACGTAACTTTTATTTACAACGTTAGTTTTAATCGTTATTGTAATTGCATATACAATGCGAAAAAACCCAACTCAGATGTCCTTAAACATATTTTCAACAATTTACAAGTTACACATTGTGAGATTATCGTAAAACTATTCATTGGATTTTGAGATGATTCCTTGATTGATTACACAATTGCAATAGATTGCACGTAATGAAACACACATAGCAATACAACATCAAAACATTACCACACACAAGATTAAGTATATCAATAAATATAATTATAAATGCATAAATGTTAAATGTGTTTAAATACACAAATCCATGGGTAGTACTTTTGTAATATCCATAGCATGTTTTTTCAGAGGTAATCCATCAGAGATATACCATAGCGTATGAATCCATAAAATGGTGTTTCCATAACATCATGAACATGAATGCAAACAATAATTATCAAACAACTGTAGATACCAACATGGATTCAGGATACATACATCATATTGCTGATATAGTTCATTGCATACTGTTAACATTTCTTAATATATCAATAAATAGTTTGCGTTGAGCCTCGTATGTGGTGCTGTATCGACGTACCAGTTCAAGAATGGTGAGTGGTTCGTAATACAGACAATAACTGTATAACTATTGCTCGTGGACGACTTCTAAAAATAGTACGACATCTAAGCCATCACACTGCAAAACAACTTTAAAAAATAATGTGCATAGTGTTCTAAAATGAAAGGTTTTTAAGATGAAATATTGACATTTAGTCTAAAGTCTAAAGTCTCTACTCTCTCTTGGTAAGAACGATTTCTGTAAATAGCCATACATTTTGTCAGAATATGTGTCAACAACTCATTGCATATTCTATATGAAGAGAGGAACACATATATATATACATATTTTGTTTATCTTGAACACGTTGACAACCCAATCAGTGTTCTAAAAAGAAACTTAAACACTTTGTCATAATAAATTAATTTTCTTCAACAGCTTTAAGTATTAATTCATAAACAAATAAACCGAAATAATCTTTACTAAAAGCAGAATTTTAACATCATACACCAGGTTCAGTTACAAAGAAATATACATGTATAGCGGGTATTACTCTATATGGCCCGTGGGCTCATTGAACTACCATATATATATATACTGAAAGGAAAAAGAAACGCATAATCAAAAAAATGCCTATAATACATTATTATACAGACCTAATTCCACGCAATATTGCAGATATATCTCAACGTGTGTTGTACAAAAAGGGGCTACATCTAATTACAGCAAGGACAACTCTGCCGTGTAGTATACCTTTTAATCAAAGTATACTTTGTTATACAAAATTCATGAATGTTGAAGTTTCGCTTAAAATGTCGAACCATTTCAGTATTGTGTTTACTGTTAAGAGACTGCAACGTTTAAAGCCTACGTTTGCTCACCTGCTTAACCAAATATGCATTCTGTCGATAATGAAACTTTGAAGTGGTAACCATTGGTGTGTTCGGAGCTGTTTAAAACTTCTTTCCGAAAGGACCGGCCCTGTACCATTCGATTAGCAGAAGCATATTAAACAATCAATATATAGCGGAAATACACAATATGCGTTTCTTTTTCCTTTCAGTATATATGCACGTAATGAAAACAATTTATTAAAAATGATTAAAAATAACGAGAACAATTTACACACATATTCATGAACACTTATCACGTATTGTTTTAACAATTTACCCCCTGTTAGACTCACAAAAAGCTAATTTTAGACGGCTATCGAAGCGTATTTTCTTCTTTTACACCAACAACAAGTCCGAAATGAACGGCACCCAAACTTGTTCTTATTTTGAAACCCATGACTGTTCCCAAATATGAACGCTTACTCAAACCTAGTTCCTTCTCTAACACCTGCGACACGTCCCAAAGGAACGCCAACCCAAAGTGCAATTGGGCTTAATGTGTTTAGATAGATATCTAACGGTTAGCAG
Organism: Cyrtodaria siliqua; assembly: GCA_037043455.1. Taxonomy (NCBI): domain Eukaryota; kingdom Metazoa; phylum Mollusca; class Bivalvia; order Adapedonta; family Hiatellidae; genus Cyrtodaria; species Cyrtodaria siliqua. The sequence goes on from JAWPHD010025498.1 coordinate 14,794, forward strand.
AAAATCAACCGTTATCATGCAACTGTGAACGACGAGCTTAATATTTACCCAACTGTGTGGCTGGTACCTATGTATATTCACCGAGGTATATGGATAATTTAAAACTGTACACTATTATTTAAATATCGAGGACATATTGTTGTTGGAATTCCATGAATTGCATCATTCTTTTACCCTAGGTTTTAATAAACTATTTCTATTTATAAAACATCGGGGTTTATTAATCAACACTAGCATCTAAACCAGCAGTCAACATCAATTATTTGCATGGACTATGTTACTGATTTTTTTAACTGGGATTTGTGGGTCTTAATTTGTATTTCCAAAGTCGAAAAGTTAATCATGCATGTATCTCCCAAAATCCTAAATATTCGGTATCACATATTCATTGTTTAAAAGATGTTTGTTTGTGACTTTACTGTATACATATACTGCTGTAGAAAAGTGCACCAAGTATACTATCAGTTAATATGTTAATGCACAGTGTTTAACCAACCACACTGTATATGTGCAACAGCTACGTCGTATCATCTCGTAAGCAGGCTGTATAAGTAGAACTCTAGAACACGTCATAACTGTCAGTGACCAAACCTGCAATTTAAGATAAATAAAAGTAATAATGTATAACATGATTGCTCCTTTCATACGTGTTTTATGTTCACGGGAAATAGTAACCTGAAACATTGATACGGGAAACAATCCATTAAATGACAAAGGCAGACGCTCGATGAGAATAACAAAACAGTCAATATGAATAAATGGATGTCATTAGCAATATAAGCTGGTTTACAATTTAACTAGTATAATACTTGGATTTAGTTGCCACTAATCTTAGTAAATGAATCTCAACAAAATGCGTTAATGTGTGTTAACGGCTTACGCGCGTTACCTTCAAAGAGTTAAATTATGCATTAATGATTCAGAAAGTAATATCTAAATGATAACATCAAACGCAACATTGCTTGTTTGTGTGGGACAAATCATAGAAAGAACAACGTGGGAGAACAGCGGCGACAATTCGTAATGATCTGCTAATTTATATCCCATATTACAACTGTGTATTCTAAAATGTCTTTTGTGACATAAACATATAAATAGTCTACGACTTGCATAGTATACAATACACTTACATAATTCGCAATGGTACATGGGTTATGACAACTAAGCTCATCACTGGCATCAATGACGACACAAGCTTGTACATCTTACTTACATAATTCGCAATGGTACATGGGTTATGACAACTAAGCTCATCACTGGCATCAATGAAGACACAATCTTGGAGGCAATGTTGTTCGAGTTAG
>JAWPHD010025499.1:0-16091 GCA_037043455.1 Cyrtodaria siliqua
GATGGCTATAAAAAAACAAATATGTGATGATGGCCATAAATAACCTCCTATATGATGATGGCCCTAAATAGCCTCATTTATGATGACGGCCATAAATAACCTCATATGCGATGATGACCATAAATAACCTCATATGCGATGATGACCATAAATAACCACATATGTGATCATGACCATAAATAACCACATATCTGACCATGACCATAAATAACCACATATGTGATCATGGCCATAAATAACCACATATGTGAAGATGAACATAAATAACCTCATATTTGATCCTGGCCATAAAGACCTCATATGTGATCATGACCATAAATAACCCCATGTGATGATGGCTATAAAAAAACAAATATGTGATGATGGCCATAAATAACCTCCTTATGATGATGGCCCTAAATAACCTCATCTATGATGACGGCCATAAATAACCTCATATGCGATGATGACCATAAATAACCACATATATGATGATGAACATAAATAACCTGATATGTGATGATGGCCACAAATGGCCTGATATGTGATCATGACCATAATTAACCCCATGTAATGATGGCAATAAACAACCACATATGTAATGATGGCCATAAATAACCTCATATCTCATGATGAACATAAATAACCACATATGTGATCATGACCATAAATAACCACATATGTGATCATGACCATAAATAACCACATATGTGATCATGGCCATAAATAACCACATATGTGAAGATGAACCTAAATAACCTCATATTTGATCATGGCCATAAAGACCTCATATGTGATCATGACCATAAATAACCCCATGTGATGATGGCTATAAAACAACAAATATGTGATGATGGACATAAATAACCTCCTATATGATGATGGCCCTAAATAACCTCATCTATGATGACGGCCATAAATAACCTCATATGCGATGATGACCATAAATAACCTCATATGCGATGATGACCATAAATAACCACATATGTGATCATGACCATAAATAACCACATATGTGACCATGACCATAAATAACCACATATGTGATCATGGCCATAAATAACCACATATGTGAAGATGAACATAAATAACCTCATATTTGATCCTGGCCATAAAGACCTCATATGTGATCATTACCATAAATAACCCCATGTGATGATGGCTATAAAAAAACAAATATGTGATGATGGCCATAAATAATCTCCTATATGAGGATGGCCCTAAATAACCTCATCAATGATGACGGCCATAAATAACCTCATATGCGATGATTACCATAAATGACCACATATATGATGACGAACATAAATAACCTGATATGTGATGATGGCCACGGATGGCCTGATATGTGATCATGACCATAATTAACCCCATGTAATGATGGCCATAAACAACCACATATGTGATGATGGCCATAAATAACCTCATATCTCATGATGAACATAAATAACCACATATGTGATGATGGCCATAAATGACCTCATATGTGATCAAGGCCATAAATAACCCCATGTGATGATGGCTATAAAAAAACACATATGTGATTATGGCCATAAATAACATCATATGTGATCATGACCATCAATAACCACATATGGGATGATGGCCAAAAATAACCTCAAAGTTGATGATCACCATAAACAACCTCATATGTGATGATGACCATTAATAACCTCATATGTGATCATACCATAAATAACCTCACCTCTAGTGACTTGATAGCTCCTCAGACGCTTAGCTATTATTGATATATATGGACTCTCACTTTTGAATAAAGCTGCGACTAGATAGGAGATTATAAATATATTTTGCCTTTGATGAAGCTTTTTGAACTATAACACAAAATACTATATATTTATATATCTTTATATCTACATATTTAATATACTCGTATATCTATATAGCATGGACACTAAGTACACATTAATAAATAACTGCGATAAACCTGGGTTTATTTTCTGTGTTTTAATGCAGATTAAATAAATGTGTACACATTTAACTCGAAAAATGCAGTATGTATACATTTATACATGAAAAATAATAGCTACTTGTTTTACACATAACGTATATGACATATACACACGGCTTGTATGTCTTTCATAGAGATGACAGTAGGGTAATTGTGAGGTTTGGTGCACCCTAGAACCTGGTTTAACCCCCAGTGACCTTTTTGCCACTGACCGTTCCAAGGGGGTAGGCCTACTGGCAACCCTTTTAGTATTTGTGACGAAATATGCCTTTATTATATATATATATATATATATATATATATATATATATATATATATATATATTACGTCACATTACGTTATATTCTTGTTTGTCTTTCTGCGTGTTTTGGGGTTTACTGTATTCTGTGAAAGCTGCATTTCCAGTTCGACTTATATACCTACTGATATATCAGCGTAATATCACTATAACAATTATCCTTACCACCTTAGAGTAGTTAAACAGGTATTTCATTAAACTGCTTTACTTGTTACGCTATGGATTCAAACAAAACGGTTGAACAAAAATCACTACAACTTTCAGAACGGTTACAGAAGATTGATGAACAACAAGTCGATGAAACAGCTATGAGATATCAAGGTCAGTATAAAGTAATCATACATAAAACTATCGCAAATATTATTGGGGTTAGAAGGGGATTTACATGCTGTACGAACACTTTTAAACATTTTCAAAATATAACTTTCACGTTAATGATCTATCAAGTAGACGATATATTTGAAGACGACCAGGATTTAGCGGACGTCGTCGTAGTTTTTAAATTTATTTATTTTACACCGATTGTAAATAAAGCTCTCTGAACTCATTTTATCACTCTCGATGTCTTCCTGGGTAGACCCAGTACTAAGCAGACGAATGCAGATAAGTGTCTAGCTCGGGACACAATACATATGGTCAGGGTGTGGATCGAACGTCGTGTTTATATATACTCACACTTTAAAGGCTTCTATCATTAATTTGCAATAGCGTTATTTCCATAAAACACTTTAGATAGAGTATAATGTGAAAACATGTAAAAGATATTGTCATTGAAAACCGCTAATAAACGTTCCATGGAGGCCATCTTGGATTGATGACGTCATCGCGCCTTATATTTATATATGGCTAATAATTTAACATATAGTTAAATAATATTTTACATTCAAAATTCTACATTTTTGTAAGAATTTAATCAAATTTAGTGTATCATCTTGTTAGATTTACTGTTGTTTTACATGGTTTTACGTTTTGTCCATACTTTGCGTCGAAATATGCCATAGTATTTAAGTTATCATACACGGTAAGCAGGGCGCGATGACATCATTCCAAGATGGCTCACATCTGAGGAATATTTAATTTGATATAATATGTTTTTCCACTGTTGCTCAGCATTTGGTGAACTTTATCTACTTGATATAAATACAAATTCGTGCAACTTTCCGGAAGTATTTATATTAATTACGGATATTAATTTAAAAAAAAATTAAATCCGTAAATAAAACTTGATATATCTAATATGAATCGATTTCATTTTAGCCCGTGTTTATTTATATTTATCACATAACTTATGTTGCGGGAGTGGTATAACACCATTCTATATTTTTTGATGTACCACTTGTTATATAAGTATGCAAATGAGCCTAGTATATGCCGTCAAAAATCATCGATAATAACTTTGATCCAATTCCCACAGTTTATGTCGGTTTCGCGTGTTATGCGATGTAAGGCAAAATGCAATAAAAGTCGATATGTGAGTTATGTGATCAATAGAATCTAACATTCGTTCTCATTCATTATCGAATTTATTAACTATAATGCTCGGCAAGAGCCTCGCTTTATATCATTTTTCCAACTCGTTTAATAAATTCCATAATGAATGAGTACTCATGTAAAATCCTCTATATAGTTTATATGCGATTAAAGAATATCCATATTTGCTTTACATCTTTATGAAGTAACACAAAATATATCATCATTTAAGGATATCCTATATTCGACATAAACATATTCAAAAATATTTTCAGTTTAGAATTTATTAGAACTGAAGAGTATCTTTAAATAAACCATAAAATATGTTGTATATCACCAATTCTGGTAACAATAGTCCAAAAGCTGCCTTTAATTGAAATGCATTCGAAACACTAAGTCGGAGAAGATTTACCAACGTACATTTATTTCTTATGAATGTTTGTCAGGTCGATATATATGTATTTATTTAGCGACGTGTGACCTACTATAGTCGAGATAATCATTTTATATTTTGTTAAATTATTTTAAAACCTAAAATGGGTTTTGCTTATTTTAATTATTCAAAAATATGAATGGGTTCAAATACAAATGACATTCAATGTATGGTAACAACAGTAATATTCCATTCTGGATGCAGGTACCGAACATCTTATTAAGGATTGCAATACAGAAGCTTGGGAAATGGAAACAGTAGAGAAAGAACAATGCCGCAAGGACATTGGAGTGAAAGCGAAGTTAAGACAACGGTCAAGCGGCCATTTCTTATGTGTGACTGGTGGAGGCCATATCATGTATTTGAATCCTCTTTTCAAGAAAGTTTCTGTGAGATTAGCATTTTTGCGATATTTCTTGCGATGGTGCTATATATTATAGTGTCACGTTTAACATCCCGATTAAAGTTATATATAACAGTCCTAGGTTTGACTGTCGATTGATTTCGATTATATGTGAAAGGCTTTCCAAGAGTTCTGCGTAGGAGTTTTCTTATAGTTAATGTCTTGTGATTAAATAATTTGCCAAACTTTACTACATATATTGTCACTAATTGTCCTGTATAAGTATGTTATTAACTGTGACATGAAATATCACGGATTTCTGTGTATATATGCATGTATATGAATGATAGTTTTATCATTATCGTTCACAAATTGAAAAGCCCGTCACAGGTATTCATGCTGACTATTTTCACAGGTAATTTATGAAGTTGTGAAAAATACACCAGAGGAACACTTAGAAAACACATTAAAAGAATATTTCCTGGCTTATGACAACATGTATCATCTAGACAACCTGAAATCTTCCAAACAAGATTTACCACTACCTGAACCTTTCAAGAAGATTTTGATTAAAAAGATTATAGACCGACTTCACCGTACCAACCACAAAAAACCTATATGTAAGGAGCGTTATAATCCAGAGGTATTGCCAGGTGGGTATAACACACAAGCGGCTGAACAGACATTTTCCTGGCTCTCAAGATTCAAGAAAATAGTGAATTCAATGTCACAATGTCATCATTTGTTTTATACCCATCGAATGATTGTCCGTCGGAACAAATGCACGGCATCTTGTAGAATGAGAGGGAAAGAGCCGGTTTTGCCTGTGTTGGGTATCGCCGAGTAGTTCCAACATGTCGGTTCTGTATATAGTATAGATACTGATTTACAACATTGAAACATTACACAATAAAAGGTGGTACGATATATTCGGGGTTATTTATAAATTAACTCAAGTCGAAGTACTTTCAATGAGACTTGATATAAACAAAGTGACAACCTGAACATATGATGATGGCCATAAATAACCCCATGTGACGATGGCCATAAATAACCACATATGTGATGATGGTCAGAAATAACCTCGTATGTGATGATGACCATAAATAACCTCATATATTATGTTGACAATAAATAACAACATATGTGATGATGACCCTAAATAACTTCATATATGATGATTGCCATTATTAACCACATATGTGATGATTGCCATAAATAACCTCATACGTTATGATGGCCATAAATAATGACATGTGATGATGGCCATAAATAACCTCATGTGTGATGACGACCAGAAATAACCACATTTGTGATGATGACCATAAATAACCACATATTTGATGATGGCCATAAATAACTTCATATATGCTGATGACAATAAGTAACCTCATATTTGATAATGGCCATAAATAACCTCATATGTGATGATGGCCTCGAGTGTGATGATGAAAATAAATAAGTTCATATGTGACGATGGCCATAAACATGAAGATGTTTATAAATAACCTCATACGCGATGATGGCCATGAATAACTTCATATATCATGATGACAATAAATAACCTCATATGAGATAATGGCTATAAATAACCTCATATGTGATGATGTTCATAAATAACCTCAAACGTGATGATGGCCATAAATAACTTCATATATGATGATGACAATAAATAACTGCATATATGATAATGGCCATAAATAACCTCATGTCTGATGATGGCCATAACTAACTTCATATATGTTGATGACAATAAGAAACCTCATATTTGATAATGGCCATAAATAACCTCATATGTGATGATAGCCTCGAATGTGATGATGAAAATAAATAAGTTCAAATGTGACGATGGCCATAAACAACCTCATATGTGATGGCCATTAAAAACACATATGTGAGGATTGCCATGAATAACTTTATGTGAGGATGGCCATGTATAACTTCATATGTGATGATGGCCATAAATAACTTCATATGTGATGATGGCCTTACATAGCCTCATATGTGATGATGGCCATACATAACCTCATATGTGATGATGGACATAAATAACCTCATATGATGATGACCATAAATAACCTCATATATTATGATGACCGTAAATATCCACATATGTGATGATGGCCATAAATAACCTATGTGATGACGACCATAAATAACCTCATATGTGATGATGGCCTCATCTCTGATGATGGCCATAAATAACCACATACAGACCCAGTTGTATTCAATTACATTCCGTTTTCATTTCCGACATCCAGTCATGCGATTTTTATCACGAGTCGGCGACTAATGTTTATGTGATCACACTGAAGAACGGGTCATTTTGTTGGCATTATTTGGTGGTGCTCATTGATGAGTATTCTGTTTTCTTCCAGGTTTACGTTAGTTTCATCAAAAGTGTGACATACATGACACTATATAAAATATGCTGGCAGTTTTTATCAATTTTTTTAATTTAGTTTTATATTGAAATAATACAAACTTTGTGCTACACAATAAATATAATATTTAAAATAATGGAAAACGCACTTCGTTTAAATCGATACTTTAATTATCAACTCAAAGGGATAGTACTGGAAGTGTTCCGACATAGCGAAATGCATTTGTGTTCGTTTTCAGCGTTTAGCGTTTTAAAAAATGCATTTATCGTTCATTTTTTAAAACGCTGAAAAAGAGCGAAATGCCTTTTTAAAATACAGATCGTTCTGTGTTCATTTTCCATTCATTCATCGTTCATTATGCATTTTTTTGGGGTACTTGAACGCAACTCGGTCTGTTTGTGATGATGGCCATAAATAACCTCATATGTGATGATGGTCTTAAATAACCTGATATGTGATGATGGCCTCATATGTGATGATGGCAATAAATAACCTCATATGTGAAGATGACCATCAATATTAAACCTCATATGTGATGGACCCATCCATATTCTCTTTCCAACTGAAATTATTGAAACAGCGACTCCTTCTGGACAATATTACAACATCAACATCAAACTCTGAAGTATATTTATTTATTTATTTTAAATATGTAAAACTAATATATAAATATATATATATATATATATATATATTTATATACGTCATATGCATCGACCTTTCAGACTATTTTTCGATACAACCACCAAGACTCGGCTGGAGTTTTAAAGGGGTTTGCCTGAATAATTGATCACTAAAAACGTTTGAGAGGAGGGTACACATAAGATGCAGATCCAAGATTTTGGTTTGAGTATTTGTGTGTGGAGGGGCGGAGGTGGGGGCAGCGGACGATCCTTCGAAATTAAATGTTTTTCTACATGACGTTTAGTGAATTATGTTGTATTTTTACAGAATAATCTTATGTTAAATCCAATTATGACTAACAGTAGAAATGGCGCGCGCCCCAGGTAATCCGGCATGCATAGGTTATACTTGTGGGATTTTAGAGGGTGGTGGTGCTGGGTCCGCCGTATCCCTGAATCCGCCTTAGATAAATACTAAATACACTTGTATCCCCTTTGTCTTACCCTACAATTGCCGCCGTAGCCGGAATAGTGAAGACGCTGTGTCTAAAACTGTCTCGCCTCTCATTCCTGCGGGTTCAAGTCCCACTGGGACCTCGAATTGTCAAGTGAGAAAATAGTGATATTCCTATTTTAGATGATCTAAATATAATGAATGAAACTAAAACTACCTATTATTTACAAGAATATTCATTGCGGGACAGCAATTTGTACTATCCTAGGTTACGCACCAGGATACCTTTAAAGGGTCATACGGCAATTTTGCTCTTTTTGTTAAGTCACAGCATTCTGTTAGTTTTTTTAAACTGTTTACACATTTGAATAGTGCAAATAAATTGCTTTACATATTCCTAACTGTTGATTATTTTGCACCAATAAATGTATTTAAATATATGGTAGTACTGAAAACTCAAATTGTACTACCTTTTATTTCAATATCTGACTTTTAATACAAAACCTTGTGGGGTTTTGAAAAAAACTAAAAGATCGTGCATCGCCTTGAATGCACACTAGAACAATAAAATTTATCAGTAAACCCTAACATCGAAATGGATGAGGTCGCCACTATTGAAGGTTAGTTTTTTTTCTTTTACAATATCTGTAATACATGAGTGCTCATTTATTAAAGATTGTTTTCGCATTTTTTTCGGCCTTTAAGCTTTTTTAAACGTCGGTAGTAAATGGCGTAATCCAGGAATCGCGTCAGTGCTTTATGGTAAATTTGCCATTGATTACCGGTGTTTAAAACCGTATAACGCCGGAAAAAACACGCTTCGCGGATTTTTACATTTAATACCAGCTAACCTGAATAAACAGCGGGGAAAAAAGCGAATTAATTCTTGTATTTACATTATTTTCCCGTCGCTATAATAGTATCAGCAACAATTCTAATGATAACACAAAGGAAAAGAGAAACCACTACTGTCAGTGTCTTTTCATGCAGTGGAATATCCATTTCCTTGTAAGACACACCGGATGCAAGCGCAGTATCTGCACGCAGTGCGTACAGTCCGTTCACCTCCTTGAAGCGGAATAGCCACTTTCTATGCGTGCGCAGTCGAGCGTAAATAGTCCCTCCTACTTGAAAAATGAAGTTTATTCGCGATTAAGCGCTATATTGTTTCAAAGGAAAATATCAAGAAAATGCAAAAAATATTAAGTTAATTAAACCAGTTTGCAAAGATGGTATGAAGTGAATATCAACTTTATTAGGTGAGGCTTAGAAAAGGAAGCATGGCGAATAACTGGTCGTTTGTAAAAATGATATATTGCTCTGCAAACGATCTCATCATATCATGAATGCCAACTAGTTTAATAAATTCTAAAATAATGATGGTTGGTTGTTTGGTTAAATTGTGGTGTACGTTATTTTCAGCATATTTTAGGCTATATATGCTGGTCGATTTTTGTAGTAATGAGACCACCCATGTTTCCCTACAAGTTCATGTAGTGTCAATAATAAATTGTATTGGCCTGTATATAGTGATGCGCATACGCTTGGTCGAGCATTCAAGGCATATTGACTGTTGAGAAAACCCCTCTGTTTTAGTCGGTATTTCTTATCGTCAGTAGGAACGCCACGGACCTATAACATATCAGTTCTGTTCGCATTTTAACTCCGCGTTCATGGATTACTTCTTTGTATTTTACGGACTATTTTACGAATTTTCAATTAAAAAAGACGCCATTTTTACACCCGAAATTGGACGCGCTACGTACGTCGGCGAGCACTACGGGTACCTATTGAGTCTAACAATACGCGTACAGTGTTTCATACCGTAGATTATGTAAAAACGAAGACCTTACCGGACGAAATAACGTCCCATTATGTGTCAACACGGTGCAGTGTTGTTGGCAGGTGATCGTGACATAACTTGACACCCGACATATAGGCATGTTGGTGCAAATTGGGATTACTGTCTGCTGCTAGAGGTCCATTATCAAGGTATTTGTTTTGTCATTAAAATGTGTTGTTAATAAACAGTACACACCACTTTTAGATCGTACATATTTAGACATTGGACAAATATAGTGCCTAAAAGGTAGGTTCGAATCCGTTGGTAATTGGTTTGTACAAACTTTTCTTCTATACATATGTAATTCAAATGTAATAAGTTCATAACATTATTTTCTATTTCTCACACACAGTTTGTTTGGTCCTTTGTATTGTATACTTTCTCTTGTCTGTATACTGTATACTTTGAATTTAGTTAATACGTTAGTATTATACTACACTGACGTTGATAAGGAGTTACTGTCAACTGTAAAGGAACGAAAACGTGCCTTGTGTCAACATAAAAACGACACATTTTCCCGAGTTTCTTTGCCACAAATTGACAAAATAATTGAATTGATCACTCATATCATTCCATTCACCTGCAGATATTAACAAATGGTACGAAAACATAAAAAAACAACAACAACACGTCAACAAAGAATAAATAGAAAACCGCTTGGCGTCTTAATGTAGGCATCCGACGTCGACGTCATACATAGAGTTTGTGCCAACTAATCATCCGCACCAAAAACTAATGTACGGCAATATACAATTTAGATGATAACAACACTTTGTGTATCGATTGTTTTCTAACATGTATGACTTTCCCGAAATGCGTTACTATACTATAGATTCTTTTTTTCCAGTCTCAGTATGGACTATTTGTGAAATTATAGCATAAAGTATGACAACGTCTGGATTCGACAAATTGAGATCGAGGCAATTCGAAAACGTATAGGATTGCATAGAGACGACAAAGTTGTATCTTTAATAACTCCTTCTTTAGTAAAATAATTATCAGTATTGTTATTTCTATATTGAGCGTTATGTTTTCTTTACCTAAAATGTGTTTCATATTTAAATTATAATGTGTGTAAGTCAAGTCAAGTTCATGTCAAGTTCAGTCAAGTCAAATTATGGTGAGTCAAGTCATAAACAAGTTGTGCAGACTTTCAGCAGCTGATTCAGTCTAGTCTAGTCAAGTCAAGTCTAGTTAAGTATAGTCTAGTCGAATCAAACAATAGTCAAACAATAGTCAAGTCAAGACCAAAGTGAAAATGTATCCATATACAATTTACTAAGTATATTGATCCGAAATTAACTAAATTCAATACAATAGTTTCACACATTTATGTAAAGTTCAAGTCAAGTCTAAGTCAAGTTCAAGTCAAGTTAAGTCAAGTTCAAGTCAAGTTCAAGTCAAGTTCAAGTCAAGTTCAAGTCAAGTTCAAGTCAAAATTAAGTCAAGTCAAGTTTTGGTAAGTCAAATCGTAAACAAGTTATGTAAGGTGTGCAGTTGAGTCAGTCAAATCAAGTCTAGTCAAGTCAATAGTCAGTCAAACCAAGTCAAGTCAAGTCAACACTGAAAATTATACTTTAATAATATATTCATCTGAAATTAACTATATTCAGTACAATAGTTTCACACATTCTCGACAACTGTCACAAAGTTACAAAACAAAACGCTTTTACAAAATGTCAAGAAACGATGAGAGAAGGCAAGCGTACTCGACTGATATTTTTGAAAAAATATTTTACGTAATGTTATTTCGCGTAAGGTTGTATAAAGTTGAAAGTGACCGAGTTTCTAGACAAGTTACAAACAAGTTATTTAACGCTATGCAAGCTTTTTTAACGTCCGATTGTTTGCGACCGAAATTCTTGACAAGTGACGAATGAATTATTTTTACGTATGCATGCGGTTGTATGCAACTGACATTCTTGACAAAGTGACAAATAAATTACTTAAGGTTACTTTATGTGAGGCTGTATGCGACCGACATTCTTGACAAGTGAAAAACAATAGATTTAATTACGACTAGTTATTACAAATATTACATTTGAAGTGGGTGGGGTATGATTCTAATGTGATAAACTACTTGATTACAGCAACAGTACTTATAATTACCTCAAGCATGCAGTCTAGATAACGTCCAAGTCCCATGTAGAGACATCTGTTTCTCTCACAGTTTGTTGGATGTGGTTCCAAGCTCAGCTGGCCATATCTCGGACACAACACAAACTAGTATTACAAGGCAGCTCACATGAAGGTTCCGAAGCAAACCCGAGACACTCTTTACATAAATATATGTTGCCATGTGTGCGGAAACGTTTAAATGAGTGTGTGTTGTTCCGAGTTGAATGGATTGTCTCCCATATTGGGAGTAACCAGACTTCTTACGCATAACTCCATCCAAGGTGTTGTTGTTCTACAGCATACAGTCCGAATGTCTTACACCATAGTCAATTTTACACTGCAAAATCATTAAAAACTTGTTAAAATCCACACTTGATGCCATTTTACAATCCTCAAACTCACTCTTTTCCATTTTAAAGGCTGTTTTTTTCAGAAAACACAAATCTGCATCAATCAGCTGCTATTTCAGTAAGCGTCTGCTGAACTGGATGAGGTTTGGTTTACGTCTCACAACACAGTTAATTTTACATAGCTCTGTATATGTAGCAGGACCCCTCTGGACCACTGTAGAACTTAATGAATTTTCTTAAAAATATTTTCTTTGTGAAACTTGATGTCTGTTGCACGAAATATCCAACAAAAAACACGGGGTTGACCAATTTGCTTTTTTTTTAAATCAATAGTTTGAAGAGACGCTCTTGAATTTGTCCATTTCACTGACATTTTCAAATGTATCACTACCCAGTATTAGATTCTCAGATCTGGGCTCAGAAACATTCAGACATATCCTAACCTGTATGAAATCATGAACTTGTCCCATTCTTGTCACCTGCAACAAAAAAAGAGAAAATATTTGCACATTTTAAGAAATAAGCAAGAACCGATTAACACAGATCTTTTTATTAAGCTCCAGAGAGTTCCTACCGTGACTGGCAAGGGAAATAACTGGTTAGTGAGACCTTAAATACAAAATTTGAAAAATGGTAAAAATTTAGTCCCGGCAAAGTGATATCGTCACTGGTGTGACGATATAGAAAACTGATCTCGTCACTGGTGTGACGATATCACTTTTGCCTGATATTAAAAATATATCACTTAGAAATCCTTATAATAAATAACGTTTTATGTTACTAATACTACTAAAAATAATAAAAATTGCATATTTCGATCATATTGATGAAGTTAATATACTGATAGGTATATAAATATAATTAAAGTCAAATTTTCCAGAACACCTGTCATTTCGAAGTAGCAAATCAATGATTTCTACAGACTCTCTGAGTTTAATTACCAATATATGGTATTGCTAGTAATAACATTTACATATTTGAATAATAATTATTAAGTAATGGACATTAATATACATTTGGATGTCTAATTCAGATAAACACATGTTGCATCATACGTTTACAATAATAACATTTATATACCCAGAAGTAGAGGACACGGGGACACTGGGAAAATAAAATATGACCAGACCAACAATTGATCATCGAAAAACTGCATATTATGCATTGGTGTGTGGAATATGTTCAAAAGTAGATACAAACATCGAACAGGCATTATACGTAACACATCCATAACCACGCAGCTTAAACAACAAATACATGGAATATATACTAACATCGAACAGACACATGTAATATATACAAACATCGAAGAGGCAGTATACGTAACACAGCCATAATCAAGCAGTTTAAACAGCCAAAACATGGAATATAAGCAAACATCGAACAGACAGTGTGCATAAAGCAGCTATAACCACTCAGGTTGAACATTGGACAGCAAATACATGGAATATAAGCAAACATCGAACAGACAGTGTGCATAACAGTCATAACAACGTAGTTTAAACAACAAACACGTGGAATATATACAAACATCGAACAGAAAGTGTGCAAAAAGCAGCCATAACCACGCAGGTTGAACATTGAACAGCAAATACATGGGATATAAGCAAACATCGAGCAGCCAGTGTGCATAACACAGTCATAACCACGCAGTGTAAACAACAAATACATAGAATAAACACAAACATCGAACAGACAGTGTGCATAAAGCAACCATAACCACGCAGTTTGAACAACAAATACATGGAATATATATGCAAACATAAAACATGCAATATACGTAACACAGCCATAACCACGCAATTTAAAAAGCAAATACATGGAATATATACAAACATCGAACAGACAGTGTGCATAACACAGCCATAACCACGCAGTTTAAACAACAATACATGTAATATAAAGGTCGGCCTAAAGCAAGGGGACCCAAGTTCGCCCATCCTATTTATGATGTTCATTAATGAAATCTCAGAAAATGTAAATTCAGACCTTGATGACATATTTTGTACTGACAATCTGAGCTTATTTATGCTGTTATATGCCGATGATGCGGTTGTATTTGCTTCGTCCCCCGCTTCTTTACAGTCGTTACTAAATGACGTTCAAGTATATTGTAGGACCTGGGGCCTAAAGATAAATACAGAAAAAACTAAAATAATGATATTCGAAAGAGGTCGTCATTCACAATATAATTTCTACCTTCATGATAGCATAATAGAAGTTGTCACCTCGTTCAAGTATCTGGGCATTTTTTTCTTCAAAAATGGAAATTGGTTAAGAACGCAAAAGAGGTTGGCACAACATGCTTCATTCGCATTGCATAATTTATTTTCCATATTTAGTCAAATAAACTTACCAATATCTGAAAAATGTAGACTTTTCGACACACTAGTTGCCTCTGTATTAAACTATAGCTCAGAAGTTTGGGGAATGCATGAGGCTAAAGATATTGAAATTATCCATACGAAATTTTGTAGAAGAATTTTAGGGGTCAAGAAGTCTACCAATCTCACAGGTTTATACGGTGAATTAGGTCGCGTACCACTCATTATAAAGAGAAAACTTAATATGCTCAGATATTGGTTAAAAGTATTACATCTTAATGAAAATATATTGGCCAAAAAAATATATATAATGTTGAAAAACGATGTTGATAATCATAATAATTATAACGGGTCCAATTGGGCATACCAAATTAAAGATATCCTTGACAACCTTGGATTTTCTGATGTTTGGTTATATCAATTTGAAGCAGATATTCCATTTGAATTAATAAAACAACGCTTGATTGACTCATATCATCAAAGTTGGTATTCAAATATCAATAACTCTAACAGGTTAGAATCATACTGCCGCTATAAACACAGTTTTGATATGGAAAAATATTTGAACCTATTAGATGATAACAAATTCCGAATAGCACTGGGTAAATTTCGACTCTCCTCTCACAATTTAGCCATTGAAAATGGTAGATATCTAAATATCCCGCGAGAAAATAGGAAATGTATACATTGTACCCAAAATATAGTAGAAAACGAATACCATTTTTTGCTTGTATGTCCAATATATAGACACTTAAGACAGAAATATTTTAAACCTTACTTTTGCAGATGGCCCACGATAAACAAATTTGATGCGTTAATGTCTAATAACTCGAACAGAACAATTATAAGCTTATCAAAATATGTTTATTATGCATTTAAACTTCGAAATGAAATGCAAGTTTAAATTTCTTTAATACATTTCAACCTTTTCTCCATTTAAGAAATAAAAAAGCTATAACGCTTCTCTGTAAACTTTAATGTAGATTTTGTATGCCATGTTTTTGATGTTCTCACTGTATTGAATATGTATTGTGTGTAGGCTATAAACGTTGTACTGAATGTTTAATGCTGAATAAAGTTAATATATATATACTTACATCGAACAGACACAGTGTATATATGCAAAGATAAAACAGGCAGAATGCGTAACACAGCCATAACCCCGCAGTTTAAACAACAAATACATGGCATAGTTACAAATATCGAACAGGCAGTATACGTTACAAAGCCATAACCACGCAGTTTAAACAACAAATACATGGAATATATACAAACATCGAACATGCAGTATACGTAACACAGCCATAACCACGCAGTTTAAACAACAAATACATGGCATATATACGAACATAAAACAGTCAGTATACGTAACACAGCCACAAAAACTCAGTTTAAACAACAAACACATGACATATATATATAAGCAAACCTCGAACAAGCAGTATATGTAACATAGCCATAACCACGCAGTTTAAACAACAAACTTCATGGAATATTTACAA
>JAWPHD010025500.1:0-16090 GCA_037043455.1 Cyrtodaria siliqua
TATATTCAGTTCTTACACATATTTTCAGTTCTTACGCATATATATTCCGTTCTTACGCATATATATTCCACACTTACGCATATATATTCTGTTCTTACACATATATATTCAGTTCTTACGCATATATATTCCGATCTTACGCAAATATATTCCGTTCTTACGTATATATATTCATTCTTACGCATATATATTCAGTTCTTACGCATATATGTTCAGTTCTTACTCATATATATTAAGTTCTTACACATATATATTATGTTCTTACGCATATATATTACGTTCTTACCTATATATATTCCGTTCTTAAGCATATATATTCAGTTCTTACGCATATATATTCAGTTCTTACGCATATATATTCCGATCTTACGCAAATATATTCCGTTCTTACGTATATATATTCATTCTTACGCATATATATTCAGTTCTTACGCATATATGTTCAGTTCTTATGCATATATATTCAGTTCTTACACATATATATTCTGTTCTTACGCATATATATTCCGTTCTTACCTATATATATTCCGTTCTTAGCATATATATTCAGTTCTTACGCATATATATTCAGTTCTTACGCATATATGTTCAGTTCTTATGCATATATATTCAGTTCTTACACATATATATTCTGTTCTTACGCATATATATTCCGTTCTTACCTATATATATTCCGTTCTTAAGCATATATATTCAGTTCTTACGCATATATATTCAGTTCTTACGCATATATATTCAGTTCTTACACATATATATTCCGTTCTTACACATATATATTTAGTTCTTGCACATATATATTCAGTCTTACGCATATAAATTCAGTTCTTACGCATATATATTCCGTTCTTAGGCATATATATTCTGTTCTTACGCATATATATTCAGTTCTTACGCATATATATTCAGTTCTTACGCATATATATTCAGTTCTTACGCATATATATTCAGTTCTTACGCATATATATTCAGTTCTTACGCATATATATTCAGTCCTTACACATACATATTCAGTTCTTACACACATATATTCTGTTCTTACGCATATATATTCCGTTCTTACCTATATATATTCCGTTCTTAAGCATATATATTCAGTTCTTACGCATATATATTCAGTTCTTACGCATATATATTCAGTTCTTACACATATATATTCCGTTCTTACACATATATATTTAGTTCTTGCACATATATATTCAGTTCTTACGCATATAAATTCAGTTCTTACGCATATATATTTTCCGTTCTTAGGCATATATATTCTGTTCTTACGCATATATAGTCAGTTCTTACACATATATATTCATTTCTTACACATATATATTCAGTTCTTACACATATATATTCAGTTCTTACACATATATATTCAGTTCTTACACATATATATTCCGTTCTTACACATATATATTCTGTTCTTACCCATATATATTCAGTTTTTACGCATATATATTCAGTTCTTATATTCAGTTCTTATGCATATATATTCCGTTCTTACGCATATAAATTCCGTTCTTACACATATATATTTAGTTCTTGCACATATATATTCAGTTCTTACGCATATATATTCCGTTCTTACGCGTATATATTCAGTTCTTAGGCATATATATTCCGTTCTTACGTATATATATTCAGTTCTTACACATATATATTCAGTTCTTACACATATATATTCAGTTCTTACACATATATATTCAGTTCTTACACATATATATTCAGATCTTACACATATATATTCCGTTCTTAGACATATATATTCCGTTCTTACACATATATATTCAGTTCTTACAAATATATATTCCGTTTTTTACACATATATATTCAGTTCTTACACATATATATTCAGATCTTACACATATATATTCAGTTCTTACACATATATATTCCGTTCTTACACATATATATTTAGTTCTTGCACATATATATTCAGTTCTTACGCATATAAATTCAGTTCTTACGCATATATATTCCGTTCTTATGCATATATATTCTGTTCTTACGCATATATATTCAGTTCTTACACATATATATTCATTTCTTACTCATATATATTCAGTTCTTACACATATATATTCAGTTCTTACACATATATATTCAGTTCTTAGACATATATATTCCGTTCTTACACATATATATTCAGTTCTTACAAATATATATTCCGTTTTTACGCATATATATTCAGTTCTTACACATATATATTCCGTTTTTACGCATATATATTCCGTTCTTACGCATATATTCAGTTCTTACACATATATATTGAGTTCTTACACATATATATTCAGTTCTTACACATATTTTCAGTTCTTACGCATATATATTCCGTTCTTACGCATATATATTCCACACTTACGCATATATATTCTGTTCTTACACATATATATTCAGTTCTTACGCATATATATTCCGATCTTACGCAAATATATTCCGTTCTTACGTATATATATTCATTCTTACGCATATATATTCAGTTCTTACGCATATATGTTCAGTTCTTACTCATATATATTAAGTTCTTACACATATATATTATGTTCTTACGCATATATATTACGTTCTTACCTATATATATTCCGTTCTTAAGCATATATATTCAGTTCTTACGCATATATATTCAGTTCTTACGCATATATATTCCGATCTTACGCAAATATATTCCGTTCTTACGTATATATATTCATTCTTACGCATATATATTCAGTTCTTACGCATATATGTTCAGTTCTTATGCATATATATTCAGTTCTTACACATATATATTCTGTTCTTACGCATATATATTCCGTTCTTACCTATATATATTCCGTTCTTAAGCATATATATTCAGTTCTTACGCATATATATTCAGTTCTTACGCATATATGTTCAGTTCTTATGCATATATATTCAGTTCTTACACATATATATTCTGTTCTTACGCGTATATATTCCGTTCTTACCTATATATATTCCGTTCTTAAGCATATATATTCAGTTCTTACGCATATATATTCAGTTCTTACGCATATATATTCAGTTCTTACACATATATATTCCGTTCTTACACATATATATTTAGTTCTTGCACATATATATTCAGTTCTTACGCATATAAATTCAGTTCTTACGCATATATATTCCGTTCTTAGGCATATATATTCTGTTCTTACGCATATATATTCAGTTCTTACACATATATATTCAGTTCTTACACATATATATTCAGTTTTTACGCATATATATTCAGTTCTTATATTCAGTTCTTATGCATATATATTCCGTTCTTACGCATATATATTCCGTTCTTACACATATATATTTAGTTCTTGCACATATATATTCAGTTCTTACGCATATATATTCCGTTCTTACGCGTATATTATCAGTTCTTAGGCATATATATTCCGTTCTTACGTATATATATTCAGTTCTTACACATATATATTCAGTTCTTACACATATATATTCAGTTCTTACACATATATATTCAGTTCTTACACATATATATTCAGATCTTACACATATATATTCCGTTCTTAGACATATATATTCCGTTCTTACACATATATATTCAGTTCTTACAAATATATATTCCGTTTTTACACATATATATATTCAGTTCTTACACATATATATTCAGATCTTACACATATATATTCCGTTCTTAGACATATATATTCCGTTCTTACACATATATATTCAGTTCTTACAAATATATATTCCGTTTTTACGCATATATATTCAGTTCTTACACATATATATTCCTTTTTTACGGATATATATTCCGTTCTTACGCATATATTCAGTTCTTACACATATATATTGAGTTCTTACACATATATATTCAGTTCTTACACCTATTTTCAGTTCTTACGCATATATATTCCGTTCTTACGCATATATATTCCACACTTACGCATATATATTCAGTTCTTACACATATATATTCAGTTCTTACGCATATATATTCCGATCTTACGCAAATATATTCCGTTCTTACGTATATATATTCATTCTTACGCATATATATTCAGTTCTTACGCATACATATTCCGTTCTTACGCATATATATTCCGTTCTTACGCATATATATTCAGTTCATATATATATATATTCCGTTTTTACGCATATATATTCAGTTCTTACACATATATATTCAGTTCTTAAACATATATATTCAGTTCTTACACATATATATTCAGTTCTTACACATATATATTCAGTTCTTACAGATATATATTCAGTTCTTACACATATATATTCAGTTCTTACACATATATATTCCGTTCTTACGCATATATATTCCGTTCTTACGCATATATATTCCATACTTACGCATATATATTCAGTTCTTACGCATATATATTCCGTTCTTACGTATATATATTCAGTTCGTACACATATATATTCAGTTCTTATACATATATATTACGTTATTACGCATATATATTCAGTTCTTACACATATATATTTCGTTCCTAAGCATATATATTCAGTTCTTACGCATATATATTCAGTTCTTACACATATATATTCAGTTCTTACAGATATATATTCAGTTCTTACACATATATATTCAGTTCTTACACATATATATTCAGTTCTTACACATATATATTCAGTTCTTACACATATATATTCAGTTCTTACTCATATATATTCCATTCTTACGCATATATATTCCGTCCTTACACATATATATTCAGTTCTTACACAAATATATTCAGTTTTTACACATATATATTCAGTTCTTACACGTATATATTCAGTTCTTACACATATATTTTCAGTTTTTACACATATATATTCAGTACTTACACATATATGTTCAGTTCTTACACATATATATTCAGTTCTTACGCATATATGTTCAGTTCTTACGCATATATATTTTGTTCTTACGCATATATATTCAGTTCTTACGCATATATATTCCGTTTTTACGCATATATATTCAGTTTTTACGCATATATATTCAATTCTTACGCATATATATTCAGTTCTTACGCATATATAGTTCTTACGCATATATATTTAGTTCTTACGCATATATATTCAGTTCTTACGCATATATATTCAGTCCTTACACATACATATTCAGTTCTTACACATATATATTCCGTTCTTACGCATATATATTCCGTTCTTACGTATATATATTCCGTTCTTAAGCATATATATTCAGTTCTTACGCATATATATTCAGTTCTTACGCATATATATTCAGTTCTTACACATATATAGTCCGTTCTTACGCATACATCTTCAGTATTTACACATATATATTCAGTTCTTACACATATATATTCAGTTCTTACACATATATATTTATTTCTTACACATATATATTCCATTCTTACGCATATATATTCCGTTCTTACGCATATATATTCCGTTCTTACGCATATATATTCCGTTCTTACGCATATATATTCAGTTCTTACACATATATATTCAGTTCTTACAGATATATATTCAGTTCTTACACTTATATTTTCAGTTCTTACACATATATCTTTAGTTCTTACAATTATATTCCGTTTTTACGCATATATATTCCTTTCTTCAGATATATATTCCGTTCTTACGCATATATATTCCGATCTTACGCATATATATTCAGTTCTTACGCATATATATTCAGATCTTACACATATATATTCAGTTCTTACACATATATATTCAGTTCTTACACAAATATATTCAGTTCTTACACATATATATTTCGTTCTTACACATATATATTCAGTTCTTACACATATATATTCAGTTCTTACACATATATATTCAGTTCTTACACATATATATTCCGTTCTTACACATATATATTAAGTTCTTACAAATATATATTCAGTTCTTACACATATATTCAGTTCTTACGCATATATATTCAGTTCTTACACATATATATTCAGTTCTTACACAAATATATTCAGTTCTTACACATATATATTTCGTTCTTACACATATATATTCAGTTCTTACACATATATATTCAGTTCTTACACATATATATTCAGTTCTTACACATATATATTCAGTTCTTACACATATATATTCCGTTCTTACACATATATATTCAGTTCTTACGAATATATATTCAGTTCTTACACATATATTCAGTTCTTACGCATATATATTCAGTTCTTACACATATATATTCCGTTTTTACGCATATATATTCCGATCTTACGCATATATTCAGTTCTTACACATATATATTCAGTTCTTACACATATATATTCAGTTCTTACACATATTTTCAGTTCTTACGCATATATATTCAGTTCTTACGCATATATATTTAGTTCTTACGCATATATACTCAGTTCTTACGCATATATATTCAGTTCTTACGCATACATATTCAGTTCTTACACGTATATATTCATTCCTTACGCATATATATTCCGTTATTACGCATATATATTCAGTTCTTACACATATATATTCAGTTCTTACACATATATATTCCGTTGTTACGCATATATATTCCGTTCTTAGACATATATATTTAGTTCTTGCACATATATATTCAGTTCTTACACATATATATTCAGTTCTTACGCATATATATTCCGTTCTTACGCATATATATTCAGTTCTTACACATATATATTCAATTCTTAAACATAAATATTCAGTTCTTACACATATATATTCAGATCTTACACATATATATTCCGTTCTTACACATATATATTCAGTTCTTACACATATATATTCAGTTCTTACTCATATATATTCCGTTTTAACGCATATATATTCAGTTCTTACACATATATATTCAGTTTTTACGCATATATATTCCGTTCTTACGCATATTTTTCAGTTCTTACACATTCAGTTCTTACACATATATATTCAGTTCTTACACATATTTTCAGTTCTTACGCATATATATTCAGTTCTTACGCATATATATTCAGTCCTTACACATATATATTCAGTTCTTACACATTTATATTCCGTTCTTACGCATATATATTCCGTTCTTACGTATATATATTCCGTTCTTAAGCATATATATTCAGTTCTTACGCATATATATTCAGTTCTTACGCATATATTCAATTCTTAAACATATATATTTAGTTCTTACGCCTAAATATTCCGTTTTTACGCATATATATTCAGTTCTTACACATATATATTAAGTTCTTACGCCTATATATTCCGTTCTTACGCATATATATTCAGTTCTTACACATATAGTTCTTACGCATATATGTTCAGTTCTAACGCATATATGTTCTTTTCTTACGCATATATGTTCAGTTCTTACACATATATATTCCGTTCTTACACATATATATTCCGTTCTTACGCATATATTTTCCTTTCTTACGCATATATTCAGTTCTTACACATATATATTACGTTATTACGCATATATATTCAGTTCTTACACATATATATTTCGTTCCTAAGCATATATATTCAGTTCTTACGCATATATATTCAGTTCTTACACATATATATTCAGTTCTTACAGATATATATTCAGTTCTTACACATATATATTCAGTTCTTACACATATATATTCAGTTCTTACACATATATATTCATTTCTTACACTTATATAGTCCGTTCTTACGCATACATCTTCAGTATTTACACATATATATTCAGTTCTTACACATATATATTCAGTTCTTACACATATATATATATTTCTTACACATATATATTCCATTCTTACGCATATATATTCCGTTCTTACGCATATATATTCAGTTCGTACACATATATATTCAGTTCTTACAGATATATATTCAGTTCATACACTTATATTATCAGTTCTTACACATATATCTTCAGTTCTTACAATTATATTCCGTTTTTACGCATATATATTCCGTTCTTACGGATATATATTCCGTTCTTACGCATATATATTCCGATCTTACGCATATATATTCAGTTCTTACGCATATATATTCAGTTCTTACACATATATATTCAGTTCTTACACATATATATTCAGTTCTTACACAAATATATTCAGTTCTTACACATATATATTTCGTTCTTACACATATATATTTAGTTCTTACACATATATATTCAATTCTTACACATATATATTCAGTTCTTACACATATATATTCAGTTCTTACACATATATATTCCGTTCTTACACATATATATTCAGTTCTTACAAATATATATTCAGTTCTTACACATATATTCAGTTCTTACGCATATATATTCAGTTCTTACACATATATATTCAGTTCTTACACATATATATTCAGTTCTTACACATATATATTCAGTTCTTACAAATATATATTGTTCTTACGCATATATTCAGTTCTTACGCATATATATTCAGTTCTTACACATATATATTCCGATCTTACGCATATATATTCAGTTCTTACACATATATATTCAGTTCTTACACATATATATTCAGTTCTTACACATATATATTCAGTTCTTACACATATATATTCAGTTCTTACTCATATATATTCCATTCTTACGCATATATATTCCGTCCTTACACATATATATTCAGTTCGTACACAAATATATTCAGTTTTTACACATATATATTCAGTTCTTACACGTATATATTCAGTTCTTACACATATATTTTCAGTTTTTACACATATATATTCAGTACTTACACATATATGTTCAGTTCTTACACATATATATTCAGATCTTACGCATATATGTTCAGTTCTTACGCATATATATTTTGTTCTTACGCATATATATTCAGTTCTTACGCATATATATTCCGTTCTTACGCATATATATTCAGTTTTTACGCATATATATTCAATTCTTACGCATATATATTCAGTTCTTACGCATATATAGTTCTTACGCATATATATTTAGTTCTTACGCATATATATTCAGTTCTTACGCATATATATTCAGTCCTTACACATACATATTCAGTTCTTACACATATATATTCCGTTCTTACGCATATATATTCCGTTCTTACGTATATATATTCCGTTCTTAAGCATATATATTCAGTTCTTACGCATATATATTCAGTTCTTACGCATATATATTCAGTTCTTACACATATATAGTCCGTTCTTACGCATACATCTTCAGTATTTACACATATATATTCAGTTCTTACACATATATATTCAGTTCTTACACATATATATTTATTTCTTACACATATATATTCCATTCTTACGCATATATATTCCGTTCTTACGCATATATATTCCGTTCTTACGCATATATATTCCGTTCTTACGCATATATATTCAGTTCTTACACATATATATTCAGTTCTTACAGATATATATTCAGTTCTTACACTTATATTTTCAGTTCTTACACATATATCTTTAGTTCTTACAATTATATTCCGTTTTTACGCATATATATTCCTTTCTTCAGATATATATTCCGTTCTTACGCATATATATTCCGATCTTACGCATATATATTCAGTTCTTACGCATATATATTCAGATCTTACACATATATATTCAGTTCTTACACATATATATTCAGTTCTTACACAAATATATTCAGTTCTTACACATATATATTTCGTTCTTACACATATATATTCAGTTCTTACACATATATATTCAGTTCTTACACATATATATTCAGTTCTTACACATATATATTCCGTTCTTACACATATATATTAAGTTCTTACAAATATATATTCAGTTCTTACACATATATTCAGTTCTTACGCATATATATTCAGTTCTTACACATATATATTCAGTTCTTACACAAATATATTCAGTTCTTACACATATATATTTCGTTCTTACACATATATATTCAGTTCTTACACATATATATTCAGTTCTTACACATATATATTCAGTTCTTACACATATATATTCAGTTCTTACACATATATATTCCGTTCTTACACATATATATTCAGTTCTTACGAATATATATTCAGTTCTTACACATATATTCAGTTCTTACGCATATATATTCAGTTCTTACACATATATATTCCGTTTTTACGCATATATATTCCGATCTTACGCATATATTCAGTTCTTACACATATATATTCAGTTCTTACACATATATATTCAGTTCTTACACATATTTTCAGTTCTTACGCATATATATTCAGTTCTTACGCATATATATTTAGTTCTTACGCATATATACTCAGTTCTTACGCATATATATTCAGTTCTTACGCATACATATTCAGTTCTTACGCGTATATATTCATTCCTTACGCATATATATTCCGTTATTACGCATATATATTCAGTTCTTACACATATATATTCAGTTCTTACACATATATATTCCGTTGTTACGCATATATATTCCGTTCTTAGACATATATATTTAGTTCTTGCACATATATATTCAGTTCTTACACATATATATTCAGTTCTTACGCATATATATTCCGTTCTTACGCATATATATTCAGTTCTTACACATATATATTCAATTCTTAAACATAAATATTCAGTTCTTACACATATATATTCAGATCTTACACATATATATTCCGTTCTTACACATATATATTCAGTTCTTACACATATATATTCAGTTCTTACTCATATATATTCCGTTTTAACGCATATATATTCAGTTCTTACACATATATATTCAGTTTTTACGCATATATATTCCGTTCTTACGCATATTTTTCAGTTCTTACACATTCAGTTCTTACACATATATATTCAGTTCTTACACATATTTTCAGTTCTTACGCATATATATTCAGTTCTTACGCATATATATTCAGTCCTTACACATATATATTCAGTTCTTACACATTTATATTCCGTTCTTACGCATATATATTCCGTTCTTACGTATATATATTCCGTTCTTAAGCATATATATTCAGTTCTTACGCATATATATTCAGTTCTTACGCATATATTCAATTCTTAAACATATATATTTAGTTCTTACGCCTAAATATTCCGTTTTTACGCATATATATTCAGTTCTTACACATATATATTAAGTTCTTACGCCTATATATTCCGTTCTTACGCATATATATTCAGTTCTTACACATATAGTTCTTACGCATATATGTTCAGTTCTAACGCATATATGTTCTTTTCTTACGCATATATGTTCAGTTCTTACACATATATATTCCGTTCTTACACATATATATTCCGTTCTTACGCATATATTTTCCTTTCTTACGCATATATTCAGTTCTTACACATATATATTCAGTTCTTACACATATATATTTAGATCTTACACATATATATTCAGTTCTTACACATATATATTTAGTACTTACACATATATATTCAGTTCTAACGCATATATATTCAGTTCTTACTCATATATATTCAGTTCTTACGCATATATACTCAGTCCTTACGCATATGTATTCAGTTCTTACGCATACATATTCAGTTCTTACGCATATATATTCAGACCTTACGCATATATATTCCGTTATTACGCATATATATTCAGTTCTTACACATATATATTCACTTCTTACACATATATATTCCGTTCTTACACATATATATTTAGTTCTTGCACATATATATTCAGTTCTTACGCATATAAATTCAGTTCTTACGCATATATATTCCGTTCTTAGGCATATATATTCTGTTCTTACGCATATATATTCAGTTCTTACACATATATATTCATTTCTTACACATATATATTCAGTTCTTACACATATATATTCAGTTCTTACACATATATATTCAGTTCTTGCACATATATATTCCGTTCTTACACATATATATTCAGTTCTTACCCATATATATTCAGTTTTTACGCATATATATTCAGTTCTTATATTCAGTTCTTTTGCATATATATTCCGTTCTTACGCATATATATTCCGTTCTTACACATATATATTTAGTTCTTGCACATATATATTCAGTTCTTACACATATATATTCTGTTCTTACGCATATATATTCCGTTCTTACGAGTATATATTCAGTTCTTACACATATATATTCAGTTCTTACGCATATATATTCCGTTCTTACGCATATATATTCAGTTCTTACACATATATATTCAATTCTTAAACATAAATATTCAGTTCTTACACATATATATTCAGATCTTACACATATATATTCCGTTCTTACACATATATATTCAGTTCTTACACATATATATTCAGTTCTTACTCATATATATTCCGTTTTAACGCATATATATTCAGTTCTTACACATATATATTCAGTTTTTACGCATATATATTCCGTTCTTACGCATATTTTTCAGTTCTTACACATTCAGTTCTTACACATATATATTCAGTTCTTACACATATTTTCAGTTCTTACGCATATATATTCCGTTTCTTACGTATATATATTCAGTTCTTACACATATATATTCAGTTCTTACACATATATATTCAGTTCTTACACATAAATATTCAGATCTTACACATATATATTCCGTTCTTACACATATATATTCAGTTCTTACAAATATATATTCCGTTTTTACGCATATATATTCAGTTCCTACACATATATATTCCATTTTTACGCATATATATTCCGTTCTTACGCATATATTCAGTTCTTACACATATATATTGAGTTCTTACACATATATATTCAGTTCTTACACATATTTTCAGTTCTTACGCATATATATTCCGTTCTTACGCATATATATTCCGTACTTACGCAAATATATTCAGTTCTTACACATATATATTCAGTTCTTACGCATATATATTCCGATCTTACGCAAATATATTCCGTTCTTAAGTATATATATTCATTCTTAGCATATCTATTCCGTTCTGACGCATATATATTCAGTTCATACACATATATATTCCGTTCTTACGCATATATATTCAGTTCTTACACATATATATTCAGTTCTTAAACATATATATTCAGTTCTTACACATATATATAGTTCAGTTCTTACACATATATATTCAGTTCTTAACATATATATTCAGTTCTTACACATATATATTCAGTCTTACACATATATATTCAGTTCTTACACATATATATTCAGTTCTTACGCATATATATTCAGTTCTTACGCATATATATTCAGTTCTTACGCATATAATCAGTTCTTACGCATATATATTCAGTTCTTACACATATATATTCCGTTCTTACGCATATATATTCCGTTCTTACGCTTATATATTCAGTTCTTACGCATATATATTCCGATCTTACGCATATATATTCAGTTCTTACAAATATATATTCAGTTCTTACACATATATATTCAGTTCTTACACATATATATTCAGTTCTTACACATATATATTCCATTCTTACGCATATATATTCCGTTCTTACACATATATATTCAGTTCTTACACATATATATTCCGTTCCTACGCATATATATTCAGTTCTTACGCATATATATTCCGATCTTACGCATATATCTTCAGTTCTTACACATATATTGTCAGTTCTTACACATATATATTCAGTTCTTACACATATATATTCAGTTCTTACACATATATATTCCAGTTCTTACACATATATATTCCATTCTTACGCATATATATTCCGTTCTTACACATATATATTCAGTTCTGACACATATATATTCCGTTCCTACACATATATATTCAGTTTCTTACGCATATATCTTCAGTTCTTACACATATATTGTCAGTTCTTAAACATATATATTCAGTTCTTACACATATATATTCAGTTCTTACACATATATATTCAGTTCTTACATATATATATTCAGTTCTTACGCATATATCTTCAGTTCTTACACATATATTGTCAGTTCTTACACATATATATTCAGTTATTTCACATATATATTCAGTTCTTCACACATATATATTCAGTTCTTACATATATATATTCAGTTCTTACGCATATATCTTCAGTTCTTACACATATATTGTCAGTTCTTACACATATATATTCAGTTATTTCACATATATATTCAGTTCTTACACATAATATATTCAGTTCTTACACATATATATTCAGTTCTTACACATATATATTCAGTTCTTACACATATATATTCAGTTCTTACACATATATATATCCGTTCTTACGCATATATCTTCAGTATTTACACATATGTATTCAGTTCTTACACATATATATTCAGTTCTTACACATATATATTTATTTCTTACACATATATATTCCGTTCTTACGCATATATATTCCGTTCTTACGCATATATATTCCGTTCTTACGCATATATATTCAGTTCTTACACATATATGTTCAGTTCTTACAGATATATATTCAGTTGTTACACTTATATTTTCAGTTCTTACACATATATCTTCAGTTCTTACAATTATATTCCGTTTTTACGCATATATATTCCGTTCTTACGGATATATATTCCCTTCTTACGCATATATA
The DNA here is from genome assembly GCA_037043455.1 of Cyrtodaria siliqua. Classification (NCBI taxonomy): domain Eukaryota; kingdom Metazoa; phylum Mollusca; class Bivalvia; order Adapedonta; family Hiatellidae; genus Cyrtodaria; species Cyrtodaria siliqua. The sequence continues at coordinate 14,350 of JAWPHD010025500.1, forward strand.
TTCCGATCTTACGCATATATATTCAGTTCTTACGCATATATATTCAGTTCTTACACATATATATTCAGTTCTTACACATATATATTCAGTTCTTACACAAATATATTCAGTTCTTACACATATATATTTCGTTCTTACACATATATATTCAGTTCTTACACATATATATTCAGTTCTTACACATATATATTCAGTTCTTACACATATATATTCAGTTCTTACACATATATATATTCAGTTCTTACAAATATATATTGTTCTTACGCATATATTCAGTTCTTACGCATATATATGCAGTTTCTACACATATATATTCCGATCTTACGCATATATATTCAGTTCTTACACATATATATTCCGTTCTTACACATATATATTCAGTTCTTACACATATATAATTCAGTTCTTACACATATATATTCAGTTCTTAACATATATATTCAGTTCTTACACATATATATTCAGTTCTTACACATATATATTCAGTTCTTACACATATATATTCAGTTCTTACGCATATATATTCAGTTCTTACGCATATATATTCAGTTCTTACGCATATATTCAGTCTACGCATATATTCAGTTCTTACACATATATATTCCGTTCTTACGCATATATATTCCGTTCTTACGCTTATATATTCAGTTCTTACGCATATATATTCCGATCTTACGCATATATATTCAGTTCTTACAAATATATATTCAGTTCTTACACATATTATATTCAGTTCTTACACATATATATTCCAGTTCTTACACATATATATTCCATTCTTACGCATATATATTCCGTTCTTACACATATATATTCAGTTCTTACACATATATATTCCGTTCCTACGCATATATATTCAGTTCTTACCGCATATATATTCCGATCTTACAGCATATATCTTCAGTTCTTACACATATATTGTCAGTTCTTACACATATATATTCAGTTCTTACACATATATATTCAGTTCTTACACATATATATTCAGTTCTTACACATATATATTCCATTCTTACGCATATATATTCCGTTCTTACACATATATATTCAGTTCTTACACATATATATTCCGTTCCTACGCATATATATTCAGTTCTTACGCATATATCTTCAGTTCTTACACATATATTGTCAGTTCTTAAACATATATATTCAGTTCTTACACATATATATTCAGTTCTTACACATATATATTCAGTTCTTACATATATATATTCAGTTCTTACGCATATATTTTCAGTTCTTACACATATATATTCCATTCTTACGCATATATATTCCGTCCTTACACATATATTTTCAGTTCTTACACATATATCTTCAGTTCTTACAATTATATTCCGTTTTTACGCATATATATTCCGTTCTTACGGATATATATTCCGTTCTTACGCATATATATTCCGATCTTACGCATATATATTCAGTTCTTACGCATATATATTCAGTTCTTACACATATATATTCAGTTCTTACACATATATATTCAGTTCTTACACAAATATATTCAGTTCTTACACATATATATTTCGTTCTTACACATATATATTCAGTTCTTACACATATATATTCAGTTCTTACACATATATATTCAGTTCTTACACATATATATTCAGTTCTTACACATATATATTCAGTTCTTACAAATATATATTGTTCTTACGCATATATTCAGTTCTTACGCATATATATTCAGTTCTTACACATATATATTCCGATCTTACGCATATATATTCAGTTC
>JAWPHD010025501.1:0-16089 GCA_037043455.1 Cyrtodaria siliqua
CTAGCTTACAGCTTATATGGGGTGGGGGGAGGGGGTTTCTCCTACTAGCTTACAGCCTATATGGGAGGGAGGGTTTATCCCACTAGCTTAAAACCTATATGTGTGGGTGGGTGTGGGGATGGGGGGAGGGGAGGGTTTCTCCTTCTAGCTTACAGCCTATATGCTTTATCGGAAGTATGTTATAGTTGCAAAAATAGATATTTAAAAAATAAAATATTCCCAGGGGATTTATATTGTGCTCGATAAATATCTGGTGAGCGGAACTTGATAACCATCGCTACCAAGGGCCTCAGGCTCGCGATTTTCTCGTGTTTTTTTGTTGTTGTTTTTTTCCAGTCCCAAATACCAGGTTTTGATATAAAACCCGCTGGAAATATTTTATTTCTTATCTGATATTTAAAATGAAGACTTAACATGTTTTTTGATAATGACGTCGTAATGGTTAACCTATGTGACGTCATACCTCCTAAATAATCAATCACTAGTATTTTGGGAAGGGCCGTAACTAATGTTGCAAGAACTTGTGGCCCGACCCATTTGCATACCTTGTAGAAAAAAATACAATAAAATATCTGAACCTGAGTATTTAGTATTTTAATAAACAATGTTAGAATAGGCTTATTTATAATATAATCTCCTCACCGGTGGGTGTTGGAGAATGGAGTGAATAGAAAGGATAGTGACATATATTCTTCTATACAATTATCTTCACTCCTTTGTTTGAACTGTAATATTGTAATGAATGCCTGTGTCATGGATATACAGGATATGTTTCGAAACCAGAGTAGGTAGATCTATGCCTGTGTTTATATATGAACGGGCGGGGTGGCGGTCATATATATCCAGGTTTTTTTTTTGGCTGTTTTTATAGCCGAAATTCGGTCATATTCCCAATGCCAAAACATACCTTTTTTTCCCAATTAAGAGGAAAAAATTCCCAAATTTTTTTATTTTTTTTTTAGTGTCCCAATCCAATGATTGGGGTTCAAAAGCTTATAAATGCTTCTGTTTATCTTGGTGTACAAAAAACAGTATTAAAGATATAATTATGAAAGGAAAGCTTTACTTTATATTTTTCCGAATTTTATTAAAAATCGCGCTACAATTCCCAATTTTATGAAAAATCGCGCTAAAATTCCCAATTCCAGGGGTACGGGTCATGTTCCCAAATCATGAAAAAAATCCCTGATTTTTTAGTGTCCCGATCCAATGATTGGGGTTCAAAAGCTTATAAATGCTTCTGTTTATCTTGGTGTACAAAAAACAGTATTAAAGATATAATTATGAAAGGAAAGCTTTACTTTATATTTTTCCGAATTTTATTAAAAATCGCGCTACAATTCCCAATTTTATGAAAAATCGCGCTAAAATTCCCAATTCCAGGGGTACGGGTCATGTTCCCAAAATCATGAAAAAAATCCCTGATATCATACTAAATTATCCTAAATATACATGTCCTTTCAACGATAACCAACCTGTAAGGCACCAAGTGCTGCTGACTGAAACCGCAACATTCTGTCTGGGAACAATTCACACACAATTTGTTTAACAAGTCGCTGGAATGGTATCTTTTTTAAAATAAGATCCGTGGATTTCTGGAACTTCCTTATTTCGGCCAAAGCCTTGGTTCCAGGAAACCAATGCTTAGCTCTCTTGATGCCACCTGTCGATGTGTTTTTATAACTGAATTGTTGTTTTCTAGCCTTTTCTTCATTTGCTTGATGCTGTGCTCGTTTGGTTGCAAGAATATGTCTAATGTACGCGCATCCAGGCCGCGGTTTCCCGTGCTTTTGCATTTGTTTTGTGCGGGCCATTTCTTGTTAAGTCGTCTGCTATGAACAGGAAACACGTGTGCGAATAAATAGAAATACTCTTTAGAAATAAAGAATTGAATCTCACGATCAGAGTCATGTATCCTATTTATTGTAATGAGCATTTGTACTACACCGATCAAAATGGACCGTGAAGTTGAAATTGTAAAGTTAAAGAAAGAAATTGAAGAGAAAAACAATGAAATAGATCAATTGAAAAGCGTATGTGGTGAATACTAAACACGAATTGTTGTATAGATTGATTTAGAAAAAAAATCGTTTGCTTCACCTAATTTTTAATGAAGGCGTGTCTCTGATCAGTCACATGATTCATATTTTTAGCCACTCTCAATTTGAATGTCCAATTTAAATATCAGCCTAGGCATATGTAATGCAAACTGTGCACCCATGAACAAAGATGACCATAAATAACTGGAAAAATCATATATGATTATCCCAATTTATAGTACAATATCAATCTCACATTGTCATTGGTCGCCGCCGCATTATCTGATTGTTTATGCACCTCTCATTTGTTATGATGTTGCATTGTTAACCTTCTTGCCTCTCACCACTGCATGTTCGAATCCCACTTGGAGTTCGACTTGTAAGTGAGGAGTTTCGATTACGGATGGCGGGAGGTATGCAGTACTGTCTACATAGGAAAAGTGGTCTGCCTCCCAGGCATTTTGGGAAAAAGGCCCCTAGACAGAATTGGGATTTATTTTTCGTCAAATATCCAAAATTGGGAAATTAGTACATTATGAACAATTTTCATTTATAGGGACACTGTCCGTAAGTAAGCAGATATTGAGCATAACTTTATTGGCATAACCAAATAACTGTCTGACTTTTATTCAGTGAAATATATACATGAAAACATGAGCAAAGACACTAAAAAGTCTATAGTAATACATTCGTGAGTTTGAAGAAAAAAAAGCTTAAATTATTATTTGTAAATAAAGTGGGACCCACCGTATTTACCTTTTCTGCGATCACGTGACTTCCATTAGCGCATTAGGTTTTCACCATAGTATTTAGTGCGTAATATGTATAGCCCGCTTAGCTCAGTCGGGAGCTAGATTGACCAGTTTACGTTCACTATTATTACCGCGAGTGTAATTTTAGTTTGGGCTGCGAGTTCAAACGCCCGAAAAGGTTTCTCTTTGTTTGTGTACCGCGATTGAATTCCGTCAAACAATCCTGCTTTAATTAGTAAATATTGGTGTGTAATGTTTGCGAACATAATTAGTGTGTGTTTTATAAGCTAAAAGTTACGGACAGTGTTTTAATTTTGAACCTGTTAGAGTGGTAAAGAGTGGTAACAACAATCAGTTACTATTGAGTGTGTGGAGTGATATTAATAGAATGTTTTTCTTTTTGTGGATTGGGAATTATTTTCTTTAAATTGGGGGAAAAGAAACATTTTTTTTTCATTAGGAAGAGGCCGTTATTCGGCCCCTTGGCACTCCTAGGAAAAGTCCTGCCTCCACTATCAAAAAATCGACCATCATTGTTTTCCCATTCAGAGGTGGCGGTCATTCACAGGGGAATTAGACAAATATAAAATTGATTGTTTTTTCCAATCCCAAGGTGCAAAATTTATGTCGAATTAGACTAATTCCCTAGTGTAGGAGTAGTCATCAGATACTCTCATGTTAGTACCAGGTTCTATCTATCTATCTCTGTATACTGCTGCACACCCTCACGGGTAAGTTTGAGCAGGTAAAATTTCCTACCACGGTGTCATTGTTGTCAGTCTTAATCTATTTCCAGCCTAAAGGGAATTCATTTCTGTCAAATCTCTGGTATTGGGGAGAAAACATTAATAGATGTGTCTTCTTATTTGGTGTTCACCATACTTGGCTATTGTTTTTACATAAACAACATCTAGCCCATTTAAAATGGTCATAAATTCAGAGACGTAATGAACAATACCATACTGTATAAAAATTCTTGTTTGATCTCTGATAACTTACAATCGTTATTTTAGTCAATTTCTTACTAAACCCCTAACATTTACTGCCGCGGCAGTAAATATTTGTAGGAGAGGCCTTTCAAACTACCACTGCTGCACACAGCCTGTCTGTCAACTAATATAGCTGATCAAATGTAAACATTTTGCTACACACGCTGAAGTAGCTGGCTCTATATTTGAATTGAATCACAATAATATTTCACAAATGAACATTGAAACTTTTCCATTTATAACCACACAAAATCATGATTTGGTGACTTTTTGAAGGTCTGTTGACAAGCCGCTTTAAATTGTGATGCTTTACATTTTCTTGTTTTGATGATAATAAAGTGTAGAAGCTGTCTGCTGCAGCATGCTTGTTGATAAATACAGCCACGTTTATAACAAGTAAAATTATTATGTTCAAAACAATCAGATATAGTGGCTAAAAAAAAAAGTCTCAATCTTTTTACCACAGGGTTAGTTTCAGTTAATGCCTGGGAATTATCAACATGGAATCACCGGTGATTTAATTCATATTTGACAATGATTTTATACATTTATACTCAACACAAAGTCTATAAATTATATCATCTCAACTAAAGTTGAACATAAATTGTCATGGCTTTATCAATTCTTTAAGGTTGAAAATAAATTGTGGCCTTAATTTCATCTCTCTAAATGTGTAGATACATACATTTTTATTGCACCTCGCACAAAATTCTAGGCGTCTCATTGGTTGAGTGTGGTCACATGGTGACTCCCTGTTTTTCTATAGTGGGTCAGTAGATTGCATATAGAGGGTCACTAAAACAAGATGGACCACAATTCCGATTCAAAGTTTAAATCATTTGCAAATAGTTCTTTAAGGCATTAGTAACAAACATAATAAGTAAATTAATAATGTTTTTAAATTGTACCGGTCATGACGTCAAATTGCGCGAACCTCTCAGTGACATTGACGCTGCATTAAAATGGGTTAAATATCGGTGTTTGCCTTAAAAATGGTGCTTGATGCAATAAATCAGTTATTGTGTTTGTTACTGACCCCTACAGAAATATGTGGAGTCAGTCAGATATATAAGGGACTCGGCTATTTTCTCGCCCCCTATAAATCCGACTGACCCCACATATTTCTGTAGGGGGTCAATAACAAACCCAATAACTAATAATATATGGATATAGTAGTTCCACAATTCTTTCAGTATCTTATATGACTATTATTATCTTATTTTAGAAATTACAATGTCGTCTGCCCGAGTCTGTAACTGAAGCTACTGTCATCGGAAATCAGGAAACCGAATCTTTACAGACAAAACAGAAACTAACAAATGCAGAAATATCTCGCTACAGTAGACAGCTGATCTTACCAGAGATAGGCGTAAAAGGTGATACATAAACTCTTCCCTTACAGTTTAATACTGATTAAAAGTGATATTTTCAATATTAACCAGTATTAGACCTGTTACATCCAACCAAAGCAAGCAGTTGAAATTTACAATCGATCATCGGTTACAACTGGTTGGATGTAACAGGTCAATCATCGGTTATAATGGGTTAGTCAATATGAAGTATAACATGTGCATGTTAATCTGAGTTTCAGGCCTTGAACTTAGAATAAGTCCTGTTTTATTATGTATTCGTTCCTGTCTTGTTTCTCTGCCGTTGTTTTATTCTAATCAGTAAATTCATTTAATTCTAATTGGTTTAAATGTATTTATTTGTGTAATATGCTAATTTTCACAAGTGTATTTCCTAACTGTTGCCTTCTGAAAAAAATAATGTTTATTTCTATTTTTAACATTCATTAAAGTGCATGTTTACATTTTACCGATGATCGATTATAGACAACCGATCATGAATTAAATAAAGATTATAGACAATCGATCATCATAATCAAAGCCTAATTAACTGAAGATCGGTCACAATCGATTACTAGTAATCGGTCCATACCTACTGGTTAAACTAGTTATTATATTGGGATCACTCTTCGTCCGTCGTCATTGTCGTTAACTTTTGCTTCAAACAACCTCCTCAGAAACTGCTTGGCCAATTTTGACCAAACTTCACAGGGACGATCCTTAGATGAATGCATTTTAGATTAGTAAGATTTCGACAGTTTTTCTTTTAAAATGATCGCCAATGCCTAGACTAGCAAGTCTGTTCAAATGAAGTCCCCAGAGTCAAAAATGGCCGTGCCCCGGAGGTCCAAAGTTTGTATATTGAGATTTTGCATGTTTTTCGTAGACATATATGAAAAAACTTTAAAAAATCTTCTACTCTGAAACCACAAGGCATAGAGCTCTCATGTATTACTTGTAGCATCAGCTTATGGTCTTCTACTAAGTTTGTTCAAATGGTGACCCTGGAGTCAAATTTGGCCCTGCCTGGGGGTCATAGTTTTTCATAGACTTATATAGGAAAAAAATAATCTTTTTCTCTGAAACTACAAGTGCCAGAGGTTTAATATTTTGTATTTACTGTAAGCTTATGGTCCTTTACCAAGTTTGTTCAAATGGTGACCCTGGGGAAAATTTGGCCCCGCCCCGTGAGTCATACCTATAAGCGTTTATTTATCCTCGCTGTATTGCACTAAGCATTTTAGCGAGCAGACCTAGGTTTAAAGTCTCATCCGAAGGACTGGTAAGGTAGGAAATACTTTTGAAATATTTCGATAATTAACCCAAATTCGGTTCTGGCTGGGATTGAACGCGCGATCCCTGGGTTACTAAGCCGCAATGCTAACCATTACACCACGGCGCTACCTTTGACCCCGTGAGTCACAGGTTTACATAGACTTATATAGGGGAAAAAAAATCAAAAATCTTCTCTGAAACTACATGAGCCAGAGGTTTAATATTTTGCATAAATTTACTATAAGCTTATGGTCCTTTACCAAGTTTGTTCAAATGGTGATCCTTGGGTCACATTTGGCCACCCCCCACCCCCCCAAGTTTGTTCAAATTTTGACCCTGGGGTCCATTTTGGTCCCGCCCCAGGGGTCACATGTTTTATATAGACTTGTATAGGAAAATACTTAAAACATCTTCTTCTCTGAAACTGCAAGAGCCAGATGTTTAACAGTGTGCATCTACTATAAGCTTATGTTCAAATGGTGATCCTGGGGTCACATTTGGCCCCGCCCTAGAGGTCACATGTTTTACAAAGACTTACTTAGGGATTTTTTTTTTAAAAATCTTCTCAGAAACAGCTTGGCCAATTTTGACCAAACTTCACATGGATGATCCTTAGGTTGATGTTTTACAAATTTGTTAAAATTAGGTAAACACGACATCCAAGATGGCCGCCATAGAAAAATCTTTTAAATTACTTCTTGTACACTGGGAAGTTCAAATCCCATTTTTTATTTTTTTTATTTTTCATTTTTTGTTATTGTTTGCTATTTGGATGAGTTTTTCCTTTTGTTTAATTTTTCTAAAGTTTGTATATAAAGATTTTGCATGTTTTACATAGACTTACATAGGGAAAATTAAAAAAAATGTTTTTCTGAAATTACAAGAGCCAGAGGTTTAATATTTTGCGTTTGCTTAATAGACTTATGGTCCTCTACCAAGTTGGTACAAATGGTGACCCTTGGGTCACATTTGGCCCCTGCCACAGGGGTCAAATGTTTTACATAGACTTGTATAGGGAAATACTTAAAAAAAATTCTTTTAAATTGTTAGCATGGAGTTGTGGGTTTAAATTTTGGTTGAGGGTGTTGTTGTGTTTTGCACTTGTAAAGGGTATTGAAAGGAATTTAATGATGGAACCCCTTGATATAAGAGCCATTTTAGCTTGTAGAGCATCCACAGGCCCCCTTGTTTTCTTGTTCTTTATTATTATTAATGATTGCTAATCCCTGGTCTATCAAGTTTGCTCATTTGAAGTCCCTGTGGTCAAAGATGGCTGCAACCCATTTCATCATTGCAAAGATCCTCAGGTGATCGATTTAGGGCCATTTTGGCCCTCTTGTTTTCTAAGTAAAACTTTTTGCTAAATCAAAATCTCCTCAGCAACAACTTAAATAAATATTGATCTAGATAAATATATACAATTTTTTAGTTATATGTACACATGTTTTGTAAGACTCAGTATCGGCTATACTTCTATGTGCATACAGTTTAAAGGGACACACGGCAATCTTGAAGTGCTTGAAATGGGTGTCTCGATTATATATTATCCAGTATCATTTTTGTCTCGCCTTTTCGAAGAAAAAAAGAGACATAGGTGTCGCTTTTCCGGCGGCGCCGGCGTCATCATTCAAGTTTTGCGTTTAGGTCATTTTCTCACAAACTGTATGCACTAGACCTTTCAAACTTTGCTTATAGTTGTATCTTGGGTGGTACATGGCAACGTGATAAAGCAAATGTGGAAGAGACCTTGACCCTTCAAGCAAAGGGCAGATAACTTAATAATTTTTAGGTTCAACTTTTGCGTTTAGGTCACTTTTTCACAAACTGTATGCACTAGACCTTTAAAACTTTGCTTATAGTTGTATCTTGAGTGGTACATCGCAACGTGACAAAGCAAATGTGGAAGTGACCTTGACCCTCCAAGCAAGGGCTGATAACCTTTTAATTTTGACCTTCAACTTTGGCGTTTAGGTCACTTTTTCACAAACTGTATGCACTAAGACCTTTAAAACTTTGCTTATAGTTGTATCTTGAGTGGTACATTGCAACGTGACAAAGCAAATATGGATGTGACCTTCGCCATCCAAGCAAAGGGCAGATAACTCTAATTGTTACATTTACATCACTTTCTCATGAACTAGAATTATGCACTAGATGTTTTAAACCTAATTTATAGCTTAATCTTTGGAAGAAAACATATTCTTTTTTGACATAGTTGTGTCTTCGGTAGTGCATCTTCTCTTTTTGGATGCCTGGATTTCATCTATGACCTTGACCTACTTTTTGGAGCTGATGATTTTTAGCTCTACTGGCCAAAGGCCGACTTTTTTCGTCCGATCTTTACCAATCTTTACCAGATTGTTAATATCAATGAAAGCTCGCACAAGTTCGAAAACCAGCCAGATCGGACCAATAACAGCGGAGTTATGGCCCTTGATTTAGTTAAAAATGCTATATATTGCCTCGTTAATGCGATAGGGCTTTCATTTTTCATCTGATCTTTCCCAAACTTTACCAGATGTTTTGCCTTTTTTTTTATTATTATTAGTATATATATATATATTTTTTATATTTTTCTTTTGTTTTAATTTTTTTAATTTTTTTAATTTTTTTTTTAATTTTTTAATTTTTTTAATTTTCTTATTTATTTTTTTTTTTTTACATTTTTTTGGTGTTAACGCCGTGTTAGCAGGAAGCATTGCTGTGCCTGTTGATTTTTTTTCCGGTTCGTTGAATTTTGATGGAGTTACGGCCCCTTGACATTATTATTTTTTAAATTTCTTGTCGACGCTACTTCTCCTAAACGCATTGTTGAATTTCGACGAAACTTGGCAGGAAGCATCGGTAAGATGTCTAGTTGTGCATATTGCGCTTTTGTTCCAGTTTGCTGATCTATGTCGGCACTACTCCTCCTAAACGGCTTGTTGGATTTCTACAAAATTTGGCAGGAAGCCTCAGTATGATGTCTAGTTGTGCAAAGCATGGTATATCAACGAAATTTGGGACAAGTTCGAAAACCAGCTAGATCTAGTTAGTAACGACAGGTTATAGCCCTTGATTTGTTGAAAAATTGAAAAATACTGTATTGTATTTTCCTTTGTTAAATCTGTAGTTACTTCATTTTTTATCTGATCTTTACCCATGCAAGACTAGACACAGCAGACTTATTGCCCATGATTACCAGGTGAATAAGAGCCGTTTCAGCCAGTAGAGCCCTCTTGGGCCTCTTGTTTTTAATAGAATGTCATCTCAGCAAACGGCAAACTCGATTTTTTAAGTTACTAAAATGTTTACAAACTTTCATTTAAGCATCATTGACCTTTTTTTTTTTTTAAGTCCAGCCCCCGTTAGGCGAGACATGTGAATCCACGGATTTCTTGTTACTTTTACCCTGGTTACATTTAAATAAATCAAATTTTAAGTATTCACTATTTCGTCTAAATATACTATAAGTCTTAATATATTATTGTTGCAATAATATCAAATATTAATAATATGCAAAAACAAATTGCTTAATTTAATACAATTCTTATAATTAACATTAATGATTGAACAAATGCAATTTATGTTTAAAATAAAGATTGCCATGTGTCCCTTTAAATAAAGTTTTCTCAATACCGTTAATTTCCAACTGCAGGAACAACAAAGGAATTTTTAATCTTTACATTGGCTCAGTCTCATCAATATTAATGTATGCTAATATATTTATCTAGGTCAGGTATCCCTCGGTAACAAGTCGGTGCTGATTGTCGGTGCAGGTGGCCTTGGGTGTCCAGCTGCCGTGTATTTGGCTGCTGCTGGAATTGGTATGATATGACTTACTTGTATGTAACGTGGCTGACATATAGGGATCAATTTACTTGTGGCTGACATATAGGGATCAGTTTACTTGTGGCTGACATATAGGGATCAATTTACTTGTGGCTGACATATAGGGATCAGTTTACTTGTGGCTGACATATAGGGATCAATTTACTTGTGGCTGACATATAGGGATCAGTTTACTTGTGGCTGACATATAGGGATCAATTTACTTGTGGCTGACATATAGGGATCAATTTACTTGTTTATAAATGTATTAAGTATCTGCTTCTATTGATTTTACACCATTACGTGGTCAGAGTATTAACTTTCATACCCCATCCAACCCCTTCTCCAAAAAGCGAAAACTAGGTTATCTGGGGTATGAAATAAAACCTTAATTTCCGCTTAAAAAGTTTACATATTGTAAAAGTTAAACATTTAATAGGTAATTTTAAATAGGTTATCACATTTTGTTCAATAAAAAACATCTTTAAACATGTTTTATTGTCGAAATATCCATTATAAAATCCTGCCAATATAAGCTTTCCCATCGCTTTATTGAATTAAGGCGGGACCACGTAAGGACATTGAAGTAAAAGGGTGACAGGGGGTGATTGATTTGTCAAGAATATCTATTATTCATTAAACTGTCAATATTTAACAATTATTATTTAAAAGAAAGCAATCATGAATGATTTAAATTAATGGTAACCATAGTTACATGAACAGTTTGCTTCTTTTAAGATTTTGACATTATTACATGTGTGGCCTAAAATTCAGATGATTGTTTCCATGGCCAATGAAAATAATATTAATATAATATATGTAATATAAAACTAATATTTTTTTATTCAGGGAGACTAGGTATTGTTGACTATGATGAAGTAGAATTGAGTAACCTTCATCGCCAGATCCTGCACGCAGAGTCACGCGTGGGTGTTAGAAAAAGTGTGTCTGCCGTCAGCGCATGTAAAGAGTATGTGTTTCATTACTATATGTTACAATTGTACTGTGAAATTAGACTGGTAATTAGCAATTGTTAATTCTACTACTAATTCAGTCAAACCTGCTGAAGACGGACGAGGCTAAGCGAAAGTGTCTAGCCCAAAAGCACGCTAACCCGCATCCTCCAGTTTCAAATCCCCCATGCTTTCCACTGCCACACCAGCCTTTCCACTGCCACACCAGCCTTTCCACTGCCACACCATGCTTTCCACTGCCACACCATGCTTTCCACTGCCACACCATGCTTTCCACTGCCACACCAGCCTTTCCACTGCCACACCATGCTTTCCACTGCCACACCAGCCTTTCCACTGCCACACCACGCTTTCCACTGCCACACCAGCCTTTCCACTGCCACACCAGCCTTTCCACTGCCACACCATGCTTTCCACTGCCACACCAGCCTTTCCACTGCCACACCAGCCTTTCCACTGCCACACCAGCCTTTCCACTGCCACACCATGCTTTCCACTGCCACACCATGCTTTCCACTGCCACACCATGCTTTCCACTGCCACACCAGCCTTTCCACTGCCACACCATGCTTTCCACTGCCACACCATGCTTTCCACTGCCACACCATGCTTTCCCACTGCCACACCAGCCTTTCACTGCCACACCAGCCTTTCCACTGCCACACCATGCTTTCCACTGCCACACCAGCCTTTCATAGTTTGAAGTAAAAGTTCCAACAATAAGAAAATCCAGTTTAATTTTTTTTAAGAAGGAGGAGGCTTACAGACTTTAATAATCATTCTTGGTTGGTAAATAATTGGTACTCTTTTTCCTTGTCCAAAGACTTATCCTTTATGAAATTATGTAATTCATAGACCTTATAATACAAGTTTCATCATCATCAGCATCACAGCATCATCAGCATCATCAATCATCATCATCATCACCATCATCATCATCATCATCAATCATCATCATCACCATCATCAATCATCATCATCAATCATCATCATCAATCATCACCATCATCATCACTCATCAGCATCATCATCATCACCATCATGCATCAATCAGCATCATCAATCATCACCATCATCACCATCATCAATCATCAGCATCAGCATCATCAATCATCATCAATCACCATCATCATCATCATCATCAATCAGCATCATCATCATCATCACCATCAGCATCATCAATCATCATCACCATCATCAGCATCATCAATCATCATCACCATCATCAATCATCATCAATCATCATCAATCATCATCACCATCATCACCATCAGCATCATCAATCATCATCACCATCATCACCATCATCAATCATCATCAATCATCATCAGCATCATCAATCATCATCAGCATCATCAATCATCATCACCATCATCATCATCATCACCATCAGCATCATCAATCATCATCACCATCATCACCATCATCAATCATCATCACCATCATCAGCATCATCAATCATCATCACCATCATCACCATCAGCAATCATCATCACCATCATCAATCATCATCACCATCATCACCATCAGCATCATCAGTCATCATCAATCATCATCATCATCATCATCTTTAGTAATTGCCTCACTCTTCAAAGAGTATATTCACTATATGAAGTTTTGCTATGATCTAGAGATATTTCTCCAAGATGTTTGTTAAGAACAGTACTATTCATATATTTATATACGCAGCCTACATGTACTGTCTCTTTAATGCTTTGTTTCATATTTTACAAAGTTATGTTTTACATTTCAGTTTGAATTCCTTTGTGAAGTACGTGCCATACCATCTACAGTTAGACAGCTCAAATGCCATACAGATTATACAGAAGTATCCTTCCATTATAGCAGAAAACCTTCATCTGCACAATACACAGGGCTTTCCTTAATAGCTTGTAGGCGGGTGATTGACCCACCTACTTTGGTTAGCTACTTTCCCCAATACAACAACAAAAGGAAGAACTATAAATCACATGTCTACCTTTTTAAACTGTCCCCATTACTGAAAAACAGAAGGTAAGTCGTGGTTATACATTTACCTAGTACTTGCAAAGAAGCCCTGTTCATTAGTGCATACATGCTTATCAATGACTCAAAAGTGTTGCATGCAGAGTATAAATCGTATACCTGACGTATACCTGACGTGACGTATACCTGACGTATACGTGACGTATACCTGACATATACCTGACGTATACCTGACATATACCTGACATATACCTGACGTATACCTGACATATAGGGATACCTTTATTAGTGATATTCACATGTGGATTTGTATTCCCCTGGCATGTAGTGTTATCCTTGTCCGTCTGCATGTATGTACAAAAATAAGTCTGACACTTAAGTTTTCCATTTAGTCCATTTTTATGTGACTGATAGCACTTTTTAGCTCTACTGATCAGAGATCAGCAGAGCTTATGCCGTGGTGCGGCGTCCGTCGTCCGTCTGTCCGTCTGTCCGTTAACTTTTATTTGTAGCGACTACTCCTCTGAAACTACTGGATGGATATTCATAAAACTTTACAGAAATGTTGCCCATGAAGTCTAGTTGATCCTAGCAAAAATTCATGTTGATGTGAAATCCAAGATGGCCGCCAAAGCTAAAAATAGATTTTTTAAATTCAAGTTTGTAGCGACTACTTCTTGAAAACTATAAGTGATATTGATATGGGACTTTTTCTAAAATGATCAGCATGACATGATGTTGATCCTAGTCAAAAATCTTTTTGATTCAACGTTAAACATGGCTGCCAGCGGCCATCTTTGTTTACATAGAGTTTTATAGTAAAAACTTGTAGCGACTACTTCTCTGAAACTACTTTGCGGATTGTCATGAAACGTTACAGGAATGTTGCTCTTGATGTCTAATTGATCCTAGAAAAATTTCAGGTCGGCCGGAAATTCAAGATGGCCGTCACAGCTAAAAATAGATTTTTAAAAATTAAGTTTGTAGCGACTACTTCTTGAAAACTATAAGTGATATTGATATGGGACTTTTTCTAAAATGATCAGCATGACATGATGTAGATCCTTGTGGAAAATTATTTTGATTCGACGTTAAACATGGCTGCCAGTGGCCATCTTTGGTTACATAGAGTTATATAGTAAAAACTTGTAGCAACTACTCCTCTGAAACTACTTGACGGATGTTCATGAAACTTCACAGGAATGTTGCTCTTGATGTCTAATTGATCCTAGCAAAATTTCAGGTCGGCCGGAAATTCAAGATGGCCACCATGGCTAAAAATAGATTTTCAAAATGCAAGTTTGTAGCGACTACTTCTTGAAAACTATAAGTGATATTGATATGGGACTTTTTCTAAAATGATCAGCATGACATGATGTAGATCCTTGTGGAAAATTATTTTGATTCGACATTAAACATGGCTGCCATTGGCCATCTTTGGTTACATAGAGTTATATAGTAAAAACTTGTAGCGACTACTCCTCTGAAACTACTTGACGGATGTTCATGAAACTTCACAGGAATGTTGCTCTTGATGTCTAGTTGATCCTAGAAAAATTTCAGGTCGCCCGGAAATTCAAGATGGCCACCACAGCTAAAAATAGATTTAAAATAAATAAGTTTGTAGCGACTACTTCTTCAAAACAATAAGAGATATTGATATGGGACTTTTTCTAAAATGATCAGTATGACATGATGTTGGTCCTTGTCGAAAATCGTTTTGATTTGACCTTAAACATGGCTGCCAGCGGCCATCTTTGTTTACATAGAGTTATATAATGAAAACTTGTAGCGACTACTTCTCTGAAACTACTTGACGGATTTTCATGAAACTTCACAGGAATGTTGCTCTTAATGTCTAATTGATCCTAGCGAAATTTCAGGTCGGCCGGAAATTCAAGATGGCCGCCACGGTTAAAAATAGATTTTCAAAAAACAAGTCTGTAGCGACTACTTCCTGAAATCAAAATCAATCAGTAGAGCTTCAAGGTCATTGACCTCTTGTTCTATTTTCTAGTCATTATGTCGCATTTTGTGCTCATTAGGTAGTTTCCTGTCAATTATTTATATCTTAAATGGGTACACAATGCGTACATGCGTAGCTTGTCTCTGCCCATGGGGCCCCATGGGTCTGGGCGAGTCGGATGTTTGAGATGGTTTCAGAAAGAAAACATGCTTACATTTTTGTTCAATATTTCCTTCACACACACGCCAGCTATGATATAGTGCTGGATGCCACAGACAATGTTGCTACAAGATACCTGCTCAATGATGCATGTATCCTGGCAGGTAAACCACTCGTGTCGGGCAGTGCTCTCAGGTTTGAGGGTCAGGTAGGTCAATATTTCATCCTATTTTTGTTTTGGAATCACAATTGATTTATCTTTTGGTTCATGAATTTGTGATATCCAAACTTTATCAGTTGTGTGAGACACGTTTTGTAACCGTTTTGCAGGTGACACGTCGTCTTGTTGTGGTGAACGCTTGTGCCAGGTTATTTGAAAATCCCTCCATGAATGTTAAATTTATTTACCGGAAACGAAAAACGGACACAAAAGTATTCTTTTTGACCTTTGACCTGTAAGTGTGACCTTGACCTTGGAGCCACAGACCTGGATTTTGTGCACAACACGTCGTCTTGTTGTGGTGAACACTTGTGCCAAGTTATTTGAAAATCCGTCCATGAATGTCAAGAGTTATTTACCAGACACGATGGTACGGAAGAACTGACTAACGGACTAACGGACGGAAGGACGGTGCGACTACTATATATGCCACCCTTCAGAGGCATAAAAAACTGATTGACATAAACAAAAACTGACAAAAAAACAGCAAGGAAATATATAGTATTGGTAAGAAAATATCATTAGTTATTTCGTGAAATCAGAGACCCAGTGATTCGAGAACTTAAATCACGCGAAAATAATGTGATCTAC
>JAWPHD010025502.1:0-16088 GCA_037043455.1 Cyrtodaria siliqua
GTTACAATTTTGAAGTATGACAAATTCGTTATTTGGATTCTTGACAGGGAACATGGGCTCACATTCCCTGTGGAAAGTATATTCCCCCTCGCCTAACGGCTCGGGTGAATATAGTTTCCAGGCAGGGAATGTGAGCCCATGTCCCCTGTCAAGAATCCTAATAACTAATAATATTTCGATAAAATTCGAACTTTCAATTCAACATTTATATTTTTGTTTTAAAATAAAACATACGATGATATTTAAATTGCAAATACAGTATCAAACAATTATGATATGTATTTATTGGAATTATTTGGTTCATGTTAATATCCTACGGCAATAGAAACATAAAGGTTTAAAATTGGAAAATAGTATGTACCTAATTCAAAATGTAATTTAAAGCGAACCGTGTGAAATTATAGATTATTTTTCAATGCACACGTTCTAAGTGACAGTTTCACATAAATAAATCAAGCATTTGTTATGATAATCACTTCCGCTGAAAAATAACATCTTATACAAAAAGGAAATATAAGTTGAACACCTCTTGTGATTGTATGACTTTCATAGACCCAGTTTCATCAAGCGACGTGTGTCGTTTGTTTTAATGCATGTTTTTGGTTGACAATTAATATTGTTGTGTAAATTTATGAAATTTAAATGGAAGATATATTTCATTAAGCGTTCAACATGTACCATAAAATGAAAAAGTGGATTGTAAATATCAGGCGACTGTTATATTAGTAATTTCATACACTAAACGGCATGTATAATCACACCAGTAACATTTGATTCCATATTCAGAATTTGAGCAATTTATAATAAAAAAGTTTTACTAGTTTGAAAATTGAGGTACTTATAAATGTCGTACAGTGTATAGTCTCTTTGCTTTTTAACACGATATATGATCATTTATTTTGTTTTTAAATAATTGTAGAATATTAAGCATTTATCTAGTTTTCACCTCGATAGTTTAATTTTTTCTGTTTTCTTTAAAATTAATGTCAACAGCAATAAATATCCCAAGAAATGGTACAGTATTGTTTTTTTTCTATAATACATAAACGCGATAACCTTCTCATATCAGTATTTTTTATTTTGTGTACATACACCAGCCTGAATAAAAAAAAGAATGATGCTGTCCCGAGTATAAGATATATGCATTGTACTCATTTCAATTTTTATTTTTACACACGTGAATATAATAAAAAAGAAACGTTTAGGACCTTAATCTCTTAAATATTGCAATTATAATAATGTTTCTTTTTTTTCTTTTTCAAATTTGCAACCTTTGGACCCAATCCCCAACACCACAGAAACAACAACAGCAACAACAATAAACGATATTTGCTAGCCTCCAAGCCTTTAGGACTTCCTTTCAGTTACTCAGTGCATTTCGACAAATATGAACATGTTGAAAACATATCAGTTGCAGCTCTAAATGCCATAGCCTGCCCCTAGCCTACTACTTGTAGTAGAGCATTTAGAGCTAATATTGGTCCACCCTAAACAAAGTGCAACATAAATGGATTCAACATTTTCATAATAATCGAACTGCAGTGAAATATTAGTAACTAGTGTGTTAGTAAGAACAAGAGACAACAAGATGTCCAATGCAGAGAACAAGGTTCACTCCATTTCAAATCAAACACGCTTAATGTTATATGTATTGTTTTGTAAAAAAATAATAAAAGGTGATTCCTTTGAAAGCAACAAGCACAAACAAGGGATAAACGTATCAGACTCTATTTTCTTAGTCTGTTCATGAGAAGTAATGTTAAGTACAACACCCATCAAGCCTTCTAGCACCGGTTCAGGCGATATTCTACTTAAAAGCCACAAATACTCGGCCGGATGATTCCAAAGGACCAGTAAGTAACAACGCTACTGATTTGTAGTCGTGGCAAACTTTTACGGCCGCCACACAGCACTAAACAAACGCTAGACTAAGTGTGAAGGTCAATACATATTGAACAGGGGATCCCTTGGAACACTAAAACACAACTGCTTAACATAACTTTAAAACATATTTTATTTTAATAAATTATATACATGAAAGTATATATTTACGTTTAAATGGATGTATGCCCGGGATTTGAACACTCTTGCAGTCATAGATCGACGGTGTTTCTTTGTAGCAGTGAGATCAATATTCATCGTTATAGTGCTGCCGCACTTGAATTCCACACCGTAGACTCACAACTCAGTAGACACACAACATGATACCTTGCTCAGTCAAATCATATTGACACCGGGAAATGGATTTTTATATTAACCGAACTGCAGTTAAATATCATTAAATAGTGTGTAAGTAAGGATATTAGACAACAAGATGTCCATTGAAGATAACAAGGTTGACTCCATCTGAAATCAAACACGCTTAATGTAATATGTATTGTTTTGTAAATAAATACTAAAAAGGTGATCCTTGAAAGCAACAAGCACAAACAAGAGATAAACGTATCAGACTCGTTTTTATTAGTCTGTTGATGAGAAGTAATGATAAAATGCAACACCTCTCATGCCTCCTAGCACCGGTTTAAGCGAAATTCTACTTTTAAACCACAAATAATGGGCCTGATGATCCAAAAAGTAATAAAGCTACTGATTTGTAATCGTGGCAACTTCTTACGACCGTATCACAGAACTAAACAAACACGCTATTGCGAATGTCAATCACTATTGAAAAAGGTATCCCTTGGAACACTGAAACAAAAACTGCTTAACATAACTTGAAAACATAAGTTATTGTAATAAATTACATACACGGCTATTCCGGGTATTTTCTTTCCTCGTGGTCCATTCATATGCCATGTCTGCGGGTATACAGTTGTTTCTATGTTCTATGGAAGGGTGTTCAATCCTAGAACTTATACTTTTTGCTGATACAAGTGTTAGCGATATGAACACAGCATGTACTAATTCAACCGGACACCTGCACAGATGGCTCATTGTCCCCTACTGCAGAATTTGAATGAAGTCTAAAAATAAGAACAAATATAGTATGTAAACATTTTACATCTTGTATTTTTTATTAATAAACTCAATACCTATGAAATTTTGAGGAATGCTGATTTTAAATAAAAAATAAATAAATTGGCATTATTACAATTTCAGATGGCTCTTTTGTTTTTCGCTGTGATGTTTTGGGGGTTGGCTGGGGATGGGTGGGGGATGGCAGGGGGGAGGGGGTACAATTTATCAGTCACGTTACATCTATCTGTAGCGGCATACACAACTACATAAATATATCTGAGAAAATATGGAAACAAAGCTATATAGTTTAACAGGACCCCAGCTACACAACCAATCGTGCCACATATGACAATTATATTATATATGACAGGTTTTATATGAGAATCATAAACAAGGAGCAACGTATGATTTTTACATAAAAGGAGTTTCATAGGATTTTCATATACAAGTTTGACTATTGTATCATCAGAGAACCAAAGGTCCCAAATGGTCCCAAATGAGGTCCTATAGAAACCACAGCAACCGAACGTCAACGGCATCGCAAGCACGCACTGTATGACGTACTACGAGCAAATTAATTATGCGATTAAAGGACAATACATGTCAACAATAGTGGTGAAGGCATGGTTACCGACTTGGAACGGCCAGTAAACAATATGGCATACTATCATGGCAAACCATAAACAAAGATCAACATAACGCTAATTTTGAGTTTCTGATGTTGCATTCGGAAGGAAGGGTAAATACAAAGATATTGCGTACTATAAAAGATAAATGGCACTGGTTTTGCTTCCCAGATTTCTGGGAAAATACTTCCGTAATGGACACCTGTCTTGTATACTCATTCGTCTCATAAGGTAAATCACAAAGGAAAGTCTGTTAACTTATATTACGTTGTGAACATGAGTTGATAACTAATTTGCTAGATGTGTTACGTCGCATATTTAGAACCTGATTTAAACTCCCAGTGACAATTTTGCCACTGACCGTTCCAAGGTGGTTCCGTTATTGTAACGTAACGTCTGTATGTATGAAATATGTAGCTGAATGACGAACATGTGTATTTTGTATCCAGCTCTAGATGTAACACAGTTTGTTTTGATTCTTCTTTGATATTCAGAGCAGAAATAGTACTATGTATGCTTCTTGAAACATACTTAAACAAAGAGATATAAAATATCCCATATTACAACACACCCCATCCCAGACCCTTGTTCCGCTCAGTGGTTCAGGAGGCATATGGTAAGGAACGGGCGAAAAGAAGGACAGACGGACAGGCATACGGGAAAGTGTAGGTTTTAACAATACTTCGTAACAATTCGGACTAACATTATTAGGGTTTTTAAAAAGTCCAGGTAAGTAGGTTGAGTAGTAGCATAAAAACAAACAACATTTAAAAGCAAGATATGACATCACCAAAACAACGTGGCTGACAATAGGACCAACCGCTGAGGTTTAAACCAGGTTCTAGTGTTCACCAAACTCCTCTCTTACTATATTGTCATTCAACTGGAACACGTCGACTACATTGCAATACTACTTGGTACTGATGATCATCATTGCCAAGTTTCGTTGAAATCTGGATATGGGTTCAGGAGAACTAGACCTGACAAAGTTTGAGTACTAAAATTGTTAAAGGGCCATAACTCTGGCAAAACTCTGGCAAAATCATTCAATCAATATACGGCGATGATATGCATAACTAGGCTTGGTACTGGTTATCCCTGCAAAGTTTCGCTGAAATCCGGCCAAGGGTTCAGAAGCACTAGTCCGGACAAAGTTTGTGTATTAAAACCTTTAAAGGGTCATAACTCCGCCAAAAATCATTCAACCGAAATACAGCGACGATAGGCATAACTAGGCTTGATACTGATCATCCCTGCAAAGTTTCTTTGAAATCCGGCCAGGGGTTAAGGAGAAATGGTCCGGACAAACTGTGTTTATTAAAACATTTAAAGGGCTATGACTCCGTCCTAAATCACTCAGCCGGAACACAGTGACGATATGCACAATATGCTCGGTACTCATAATCTCTGCAAAGTTTCGTTGAAATCCGGCAAGATGTTAAGGAGAACTAAAACATTTAAAGGGCCATAACTCCGTCAAATATCGTTTAACCGGAGCATGTCGATGATATGCATAACTAGGCTTAGTACTGATCATACCTGCAAAGTTTCTTTGAAATCCGGTCAGGGGTTAAGGAGAACTAGTCCGGACAAATTGTGTGTATTAAAACATTTAAAGGACCATAACTCAGTCCGAAATCAAGTCAACCAGAACACATCGACGATATGCGCAACTAGGCTTTTTACAGTTTCGTTGAAAGGCTTGGTACTGGATCATCCCTTCAAAGTTTCCTCCACAAAGTGGGGGAGACATAATGAAAGCAAAGAGGCGAACTGTAAATGAACCAACCACTAAACATGCAGTGCGTTGCAAATAAATGGGGTCATAACCTCGTTTGATAAACTGTTTAACAAGTTTAATACAGATTGTATGAACGCGATTATGAAAAGGATCTCGGTATCTTCTATGCTAAATATAAACGCCCTCCAAGAGGAGTTCAGTTTACAAGCAAAACAGACTGACTAACTGAAGGACGGACGGACGGACGTGGCCGACCAACATATATCCGCTTTTCTTCGAAAAAAACCGCCTATAAAAATAAAAATCCTAGAAAGATAACTTTTATAAATTGCAAAGGAAATTATTCCGAAATAAACGGATGTCCAGCGTTAAGAAATACTTGACTGTTGCATGAAATAAAAACACAATATAGCAAATATATGTGTAACCGGGTACAGGTATATGGTGAAATATCGATTCCTAACCGTGTGTCCTCGGTAGCTCAGTGGTTAGAGCGCTGGTACGGTAAACCAGAGACCCTGGGTTCGAGTCCCGGTTGAGGAACAATGTTTTCACCACCTATTATATTGGGGGGCTCGTCCGGGAGCCAGGACCGTGTCTGTTAGCATGACAGTATGAAAATAAGTCTGACAGCCGGCCTGGAGTTAACTCCACTAGAAATTCAGGGAGAATTTCAATCTGGTTAGGGTGTATGTAACCGGTTACAGGTATATGATGAAATATCGATTCCTAACCGTGTGTCCTCGATAGCTCAGTTGTTAGAGCGCTGGTACGGTAAACCAGAGACTCTGGGTTCGAGTCCCGGTTGAGGAACGATGTTTTCACCACCTGTTATATATATATAACGAGGAAAGAACAAATTATATTACAAATAGATGAAACACCAGACTGTCACTGTTGCGACATTGGTTGTAGCTTTGGAACTGGAAGAAATGTCTTTTTTAAGCCATCTTAAGAAATCCCGTTTAATCTCCCCGTCACATGGTCGGAGAGCACCATCCTTTGCCACACCTTACAAAATATATACAATATAGATTTAAAAATCGAACAGGAAAAGTAGCATTCAAGGACGACAGTCAATCACAAACACACACAGAAACAAAGAACAATTTTAAAGATGAATAAAAGGCTAACTAAGACATCACACACACAAAAGGGTTGACAATAGGGCTTTCACCTTGGAACAAGAATGTTATAGAACATTTGAACATTATTGTATGATTGCTTTAAAATAATGAGATTTGCAATGGGGAAATTAATTGCAGTCTAAAAAAAAGTGTGAAGAAATATCATTCGCCATAACACATTTGGTATGCACGACAACGAAATCATGTTCTGTCCTATGATTTTTAATAGTTCGTTCACACGCTCACACGAAACATGTTTTACTTGAACGTGTATAGTTCCGCGTAATAGTCTATATGATATTTTACTGAAAGTGTTTACTATTTCCTTTAGACTTCTAATTATACTATATTACAAATCCATGAAAATTCAATGAGATTCATTAGAATCGTTCACGTTTTAGCTGAAAACATATAATCCCTGCACGCAACAGCAATACTCGTGGGGATATTGTAATACATTCTAGCAATGTAGAGTAAATACCAACTTTTATTATACAATTACACCACGCAACCTTGATCGTTTCATTCTCTCAGGCATTGTTGACTTCATTATCGAGATTCCGATGTTATCATAGTTTCATTTGCAATGAAAGACGACTGAAATTAATACTGGCGTGATCACACAGCTTATCATTTTAAATACGTTATTGGAATATTGTTTCACTAGACTGGTGTTCTAGTATATTGTTTCACTCACTAGACTGGTGTTCTGTAGCAAAGTTAAAGGATAAAGCGGAGACAAATCAAACATAGTGGGCCAGAAAACCAGTCTTACCAGTCAGCATGTATTTGCATTCACACTAACGTTTGTTTTGTGCTGTGTGGCGGCTGTAAAAAGTCGCACCGAGTACATATCACTACTGTTTGGGGCGATTGTTTCAGCCAAAGGGTTTTTGGTCTTTTAAGAGAAAATTAAACTACTACCTAAATACGTTTTATTTCAGTGAAACAGACATTTTTAGTGGTAAATAAAAATACCTTACTTTTCAAAATCGGTTGAGGAATTTGATGCGCGATAGTTGTTTTTGATGGGGAATTTTCAATGCAAAATTCTGCTGCATGAAAAATTGGATTTTTTTTTTTTTTTTTTTTAGAATTGTTATCCAAAAATGGTTTTAAATTGTTGGATATTAGTAAATAAAGACACCCTGAACGTTTTATAGCAAAATATGAAGGCTAACTGAAGTTATTTGAAATTTCTTAATTTCTTGTTTTGTGGTTGACTGTCCTCCTTGAATGCTACTTTCCCTGTCCGATCTTTTTATATTTCTTAAGCTTTGACAATTATTGTTGGTATACACGGACGTCGGTTGCGACCTTTGATTGTTGTAGTTTATTTTATTTCTTTATATTATTACTGTTGACTTAAAGGTTGCTAGTGTCAAATTCTGCATAAAAGCGTTTTGATTTAACATGTGACTATAAGATTACAATAATCTTTTATTTTTATTTTCAAAGTAACCTACACGTTTTCAGGATACCAAGTAGGTATAGATGCACGTATAACACGTATCACATGCTATTTCATGTTTAGTTGTAACAATCGATGCCGAAGGGTACGAAATGTCGCAGATTTGTTTATGTATTGCTGAGAAAGAAATTTCATGTAGTGTATTTCACCAGACACGCATATAGATATCATCAGCCTTTAATAACACTTCTCGATATCTGGATGACATATTGAACATGACAACTCTTTCTTTGTATACAATGGTTAACAATGTCCAATATAACTTCAGCCAAACACAGATAATAATTCTGATATTGTCGCTGTGTTTTCGATTAACTTCTGTCGATTGAAAATGGAGAACTAATACGCATACTGTATGACAATAGAGATGATTTCAATGTTGACAATGTTAGTTACACCCGCTATGACGCGGATATTATTACCAGAACACATTATTAGGGGTCTCAAAGGATCACATTATTATTATTCTCAAAGGATTCGTTTTGCGGACTTTAAATTTGTAAATTTCGTCGAACTAAATGACATTCTACTAAGGTTACATTTACCATAGACTTCGAAAAGCCTTTATAAAATGTTTTTATCATTACCCTGATCTACTTTTAAAATAAAAAAGTTTAAATTTAAACCCCCTTCGGACTTTTTGCCACTGACCGTTCCAAGGCGGAAAGCCCTTTTCAACCCAGTTATGTTTATGGTCGCAAACTTTGCTTCTATTAATCCTTGAGGGCTGGCGTGGCGCAGTCGGTAGCGCGGCGGATTTGTAACAGGAGGCCCCGTGTTCAATCCTCCGTGGTGCCACTGAGTTTCGTCGGTGTGTTCTTGGGCAAGACTCTTTTCCTCGGAAGGGGGCGTAAAACGCGCGGTCCCGTGTATCGCTTTATCCTCCGAGCACGTTAATAACCATAGGAATCTATTCGATAATAAGAGTAGGGCACGGTTCCGGATTCCTATGTATCCTTCCCCTCTTTGTTGGGCGTCTCTAAATAAGCTATAATGTGTTGATGAGCCGTTAAACAACATTCAATTGAATTCTGTTCTATTAATCCTTCATGTTTGTTTTGATTGTGCACTTTTGGTTGACCGTGTGTTCTATGAATGCTAAATTTACAATGGAATTGCATATCTACTTTTATTAAATTAATGTGATTTGCTATATGTAAAAAATAAAGAATGAACACATCGCCTAACATTTCATGATTTCGCGTAAATAACCCACAGATCTAAAAGCAAAGTTCGATTTCATCTTCTCTTTCCGATGAAAATGGCGGAAGTAGTTTCATTCACCTAGAATATAGTAGTCTGATCTTTTTCCTACGACAGAAAAACAACAGTCTATGAGAAGCGAAAGATAAAATGAAAAGGTACTTTCTGAATGGCTGAAAATGAACTATACATTTTTTTCATTAGTCGATACAAATGTCTAAATATAAACGTTTATTAAATATATGCGAACACTCGGGTGACCGAGACTTACTCCAGTTTAAAAGAAAAACACAGCTGAAAATATTTCGAGTGAATTGCTTTTGGATCTGTGTTGTTTACAAATATTAGACATGCTAAGTACGGATATGAATTTCAAAATATTATGTTGTTTTAGAATTTTATAAGCGAAGTATCAGAATAACCTCCCATTTGTTAAAAGCAATTTATTTCATAATACAAACATATTATTAGTATTGCTTTGAATACATTTAATACTTGGCATTGACAAGAGTTGTCCATTCTGTCATTGTTTAAAAACCGCTGAAATGTTTCACAAACGATTGTTATTCTCAAGCAAATATATTCTAAAGTTCATAATTTTAAAATTACCTCCCTTTTCATTGAAATGAGAACGATTGTCGATAACCTATACAAGTATGTTCCCATCATATTTGCTTTATTTTTATCACCGATTTTGTTTACAAGGGAATTTATAGCATTACTTTTGTCATATATATGGGCGGCAATTTCCACCAAAAGTATAATTTCAATAAATTAATACATCGGTATTATATTCAGTCAAACCGTGACTGCAATATTTCGTATATGTCGTGCTCGGCCGTTTCCAAATGTCCATTATCATACTATTTTTTAATTCAATGAAACTTTAATTGATCACTTTATTTTTTGAAACCATCTAATCAAACTTAAAACAATCCGTTGCTTTGTGAAATAACCCGGAGTGATTTTTCAAACCATCTAATCGAACTTGAAACGATTTTGATTTATTTCTCAACTGAGGTGAAAATCAGATAAATAAACGAGTGTTAAGAAGTAGTTTATTTATCACATGTGCCTGTCCTGAGGGAAATAAACACCTTTTTACAGAACAGAACAGAACAGAACAGAACAAATCTTTTATTATATACAATCTCAGGTAACATGGGTTACAACAAGAGAGAAAGGTACATTACATACATACAAATGGTACAACTAAACTGTATACAAGGATCAGTACATATGTTAAATGTGAAGGGGGAAAGCATTATCAATAAAATACGTCTCATGTACGACGTTACTTGGCATTTTGTAAAAGAATTCTGACGAAGACACTTAGTTTTTTTTTGGACTTTGACTGCGGGATGGGTTAAAAGCTCCTTGTATTTAATGACATTCGTGTGCTGATAAAATTAACGCGGTATGTAATGTTTGCGCATTTGATCAAAATGTGGACATTTTAATAAGTAGTGGAATTCGTCACCTATGTCGGAATCGCATAGTGTACAACAAACGAAAGCTCATTAATTTAAATGACATATGTTTTCTTAAATAAATATTAACTGTTATGAATATTAAAGTACGTGTCATTATGACACTGACACAAACCCATTAGTGAACTGAAGTTTTACAAATTGGAGAATAAATTACCGCAATATCTATAATGTTATGATATACATAATTATTGAGGAGTTATGAGGCAACTTTGGTTACGTCAAACTTTAGTTTATGTCATTCTCCCCACGTTGTCGTCGATGATAAAAAGTAAATATAAGTTTATATTTCAGAATAATACAAAAGTAGGGTCATATTGAACATTGACAACCCTTTCTTTCCAATTATGGTTAATAATATTTATCCTAAAGAACTTCAGCTTAACAAGGCTAATATTTCTGATAATAACGCTTCTTTCCTTATTTAGATCTCTCTATTGAAAATGGTGGAACTTTTAGAAAAATCTATGACAAGAGAGATGATTTTAATTTTGACATTGTTAATTATCCCCACTTGGATGTTTGTATGTTTGCGTGTTTGTTTTTGTGTTTTGTGGTTGACTGTAGTCATTGAATGCTACTTTCCCTGTCCGATTTATATATATTTCTTCTTAAGTATGGCAATAGGCAATAAGCATTATGACGCTTTTTTTTTTGTTTTATACGTGATCACAAGGGTTAACATTACTATCGCAGTGTTCCTCCTGAGCAAGTATGTATTTAATGATAATGGTTTTGAACATACCATTCGCAAAATAATAGTTCGTTATCACAATACCTCCCTATTATCTGATATATAGGGACTAATAAGCTGCTAGTGATCTAAAGTCGAATCTAAATATAGATAAAAAAAATCGAACAGGAAAAGCAGCATTCATGGACAACTGTCAACCACAAACACACAGATACAAAGAGAAGAGTTAAAGATGAATAAAAGGCCAAATAAGACATCACAAACATAAAAAGGGTTGACAATAGGGCTACCGCCTTGGAACGGTCAGTGGCAAAAAAGGCCACTAGGGGAGGGTGGGGTGGGGAGGGGTTAAACCAGGTTCTAGGGTGCACCAAGCCTCAAACTTACCTTACTGTCAGCCCAATAAAACGGAACGGTGTAAATAAAAAATCCCCGCGATGAACTATTCTATAACCAATTAGGCATCATTAGTAGGCAATATAAGTAAAACACAAAGATGCTCGTGTATATATAAATACAAAACAACATAGCCTAGAAAGCCACAAAGAAGGTAGTAATTGACTGGCAGAAGGGGAGCAACAGGGGAATGAACCATTTAGGGCACGACAAGACAAGACTGCAGACAAACATCAGGTTGTCCTTGTCGCAGAATAGTTCTTAAATTACTTTTATATTTGGAAAGAAGATCAGGGTTACGATGATACAACTGTGCAAAGGCTTTACGAAGTTTATGGTAATTAAGCCCTTTTCAGCACAACAGTTCTTATTACGCACATCAATGATCAATATGGGAAGGTGAGTTGGCTTTGTAGAGCTTAATAGAGGAAATGGAAAGTTATATGCCGGTAATGGGAAATGTAAATAAAGGAATACTATTATATATAAAGGTGAGTTTGTAAACATGGTAAATAGGGGAATTTGTTGTCAATACATGGTCAATTTGAAATTAAGACAGACATATCATCATACTGTTCCATTTAGTGTGTGTTTGTGTGATAGTCGATGTCAGATCTAAATTTCATTAGAGTTACTAAATGTTCTTGTTTTGTTAAAAAACAATGTTTCAGTTATATTTCTATATACGCTTTGCTTATAAACTAATTGATGGTGTGTGTCAATTGCAGGTACGAGTTTAAAATTGGGAACACATCCTGTTTTCGCTGGCTTTAACATTTGCACTCGCCTCTTGGTACTTGGTTGCGTTAACATTTACTATCGCATCGTATTCATATATACTGAACAAAATTCCTAATTTCTCACTTTTTTTTTTATCTTTACTTATTTTCTTAATTTAAATATATTTTTGAATAGTTGTGTGATGCGTACTGTGTTTTAATCAAACGTTTTTAATATATTTATTTTATGTTTAAATTGTTACATCTTTTGAGAGTTACCCTCTATTTATATAAAAGATGAAATGTGCTGATAAAACACATAGCATGAAGTCCGCTAAAAAGTATATTTGAACTAAATGTGGAAGGTTTAATTACACCTGATCGACCGGATGTGCTCGCCTAGTGTAGTCGAATGTAAATCTATAAAAAAACAAACTAGTTTGTTTAGTGAAGTTTAGGCTATAAATGTATTCTGGACATGTAATTAATACCTTGAATGCTTCACATCATCCTTTTGACAGTTTTAGATATGAAAATATACTGGTTTTAGATCAGTGAGATGCAGATCAAATTACTAATTTAAAACACACTTTCTTATAGATTAATAGTAGACATGTTAATCTTCGCGAAGCTGTGTCTTTCCCAGTATCCATATGCAGTTTTTGTTTTTTACATGGTTATAAACATAGTCATATGTCAATGGAAGGCAATGAAGAAATCTTTTGTGTTATTAAGCCTGTAATTAGCTGTCGTTTTTAAGTACACATCCCCGCCTGTAGATGTTTAGTAAGATTATAACGACTGGCTAGAATACGCATCACCGAACGGTGCAATATAGCCCACAATGCAATACTGCAGTTACTGTAGGTGTCAGACTAGTCAGGAACTAATTTCGCGTCGTAGGATGCTAAATTAGATCCATAAAATGATCCAAAGTTTCTAGTTTGCATGTGTTTTCCTCAAGATTAGTTTTTATTTCATTGTAATATCTAACCTGATGTTAAAGTAATATGACTGTTGTCATGAATAGTAAGTATTTCACTGTGTTTGTCAGGATTATTTCTTTGGAGAGTATGAGGTAGAGATTGTGTTTTCACCGGTCTGACACATAGACGGACAAAATGCCTTTTGCTTAATAATGGCCAAATCCAGTTGTTTTTTTCTGTGAAAGCTTGTGTCTGATTGAGAAAAAAGAAGCCGATGTTAAATTTTTTAATTTTATAACACAACGTGTCTTTTTTCAATTAAAATTGAATGTGTGCATTTTAAGGTGAAATTTGGGGGACCTAGTAATTTGTAGTGGACCTAAATCACTTGAAGTAGGCCCTCAAGTGTCTTTATGAGGATTAGTGGTAATAGGTAATAGCTCTGTCATATTTCCAGCAATAAATGGCAGTTTTATTATTTTAAGGTACCGTAAGAGGCTTACATCTGAAAATGTATCGGTACTGACATTTGTACATAACACGACTCTAGGAGGAGTCTTACTTTGTATCGAAAGCAGAGAACCTGTAAAGTTTGTACGCGATGATGCGTTTTACAATCTGAAACTTAAATTATACACAAATATGTGGAATTCAGCATTTATTTTAGGTTTTTGCGCTAAACATTGTCTAAATCCCACCTATGTTTCTTCATGCCTTTAGATGAAATCATTAAGCAATGGCATTGAGCTTTTTATTAGCGATACCAGTATAATCAACTGAAATATATACTGTTCTGGTGTGTGATTCAGTTTGTCTCGCAGTTGCCTTAGACAAATGCACTTAAAACTGCTACATACATATGGGATAGACTTATTTTTTGTGTCGTTACTTCAATTTTGTCTATTTGTTTTGGCATTTTATTGCCAAAATGTATTCTTTATTGGAATGTGTGCATGTATATGTGCCCCAAAGCAAACTTATGGTCTACATTGTGTCTCAACATTGTTGAAATTTAACAAAAAGTCCGTTTCT
Organism: Cyrtodaria siliqua; assembly: GCA_037043455.1. NCBI lineage: Eukaryota > Metazoa > Mollusca > Bivalvia > Adapedonta > Hiatellidae > Cyrtodaria > Cyrtodaria siliqua. The sequence continues at coordinate 14,384 of JAWPHD010025502.1, forward strand.
CTATGAAAAATGAAGAAATTTCATGCATGAGTGATTTTGATATCTGCTTCAGACATTATGTGTATTTTTTAGTTTGGTATATAGAAGGCAATGTTTGAAAACTTTACTTGATGAAAATATACCAAGCGTTTCATTTATTATGGCATTTTTCTAATTTGATATAACGCGCCTTAAAATCCTTGATTTCTATCAGCCGAAAGGTTCTTTGCATGCAAGAATTGAACCAAAAGACAAAAGGTCCTTGCAAAACCATCTAATTTTCTATTTTGTCAACCTTATTGGTCAGTTAGATGTATTCGATAAATATTTTTGACAAATGTCGCGACTCATTTATGTGTCAGACCAGTCAGGAAGTACTTCCTTGTCGCAGTATGCTGAAGTAGTTCGTGGAAAAATCCAAAGTTTTTATTTTGCATATGTTTTCCCCAGATCAGGTTTTATTCATGGTTAAATCTAACCTGATGTAAAAGTTGTATGTCTGTTGGCATGAATAGTAAGTGTTTTACTGTGTTTGTCAGGACTATTTCTTTGGAGAGTATGAGCACAGGGATAGGTAGAGATGTGGTTTTGTCATATGTTTATTTCAAAATACGCATAGTGTAAATGAATGACCCCAACAAGTATCATATTTTGCATTTTGTTCAATGGGCTGATTTTCACCGGTCTGACACCTATAGACCTCTCTAAAGATTTAAGAAGTAGTATGACGATCAGAAAATCAGCAACGCGTTAACCTAAGGCGAGCTTACGCTCGCATTTGTTTTGTCAACTTGTAAAGGCAGATTATAATTTGTGATTCTGATTTGCTGATGTACAATTCCAACTTCCGTAAGAAGTCTCACCGTACATCCAATCAATAATGTTATTTTTACATCCTACAGGGATTGTATGACATTCATTGATCCAGTTTTTCCTTAAACAAGTGTGTTTCATATACCTCGTTGAAGGTTTTGTGCTCATCGACATTTTGGCCCATTTTATTAGGGTTCCCTTAACTTTCCTCATTATCTTGTATTAGACACTGACGTCGAGTTTTGGACCTCTTTTAACAGTCTGTAAGATTATTAATATTATTTCTTATGGATCTTTGATACGATTCTATTTCGCATCACTAATAAATACTAATTGGCCCTTCTTTCGTATTTCACAGAATGGTATTACTCTAAAAAAACAATTATGAGTCTATTAGTTAAAACTTTTAAAATGAATATTTCACCTCTTCGGTTACACTCTGCGTCATCAAAACAAATTCCACAAAATAACACTTCATTTCTTAGAACTAAACCATACGCCTTACACCTTTAAATCTTCATTCGGCAACCTCGTTTCATGTTCCTTCTAATAATATTACTAGGAATTTTAATAATGGCTCCAACGTTTCCGTAACTCCTCTAGGATCACCTGTTTTGAGGAAATACCATGTAAAGAAGATAAAACTATCGGACAGGGAAAGCAGCATTCAATGACGACAGTCAACCACAAAACACAAAAACAAACATGCAAACAGACAAACGAGAAGGCAAAAGTAATAAAAAATGCAAACGACATCACAACACACAAAAGGGTTGACAATAGGGCTACCGCCTTGGAACGGTCAGTGGCAACAAAGGCCACTGGGGGTTTAAAACCGGTTCTAGGGTGCACCAAACCTCACACTTACCCTACTGTCATCCCATTAAAACAGGTTCCATGTGTGATTCCATGT
>JAWPHD010025503.1:0-16087 GCA_037043455.1 Cyrtodaria siliqua
ATATATATGTGTAAGAACTGAATATATACCCGTCAGAACTGAATATATATGTGAAAGAACTGAATATATATGCGTAAGAACTGAAAATATATGCGTAAGAACTGAATATATATAAGAACTGAATATATATGCGTAAGATCTGAATATATATGTGAAAGAACTCAATATATATGTGTAAGAACTGAATATATATGTGTAAGAACTAAATATATATGTGTAAGAACTGAATATATATGAGTAAGAACTGAATATATATGCGTAAGAACTGAATATGTATGTGTAAGAACTGAATATATATGCATAAGAACTGAATATATATGTGTAAGAACTGAATATATATGTGTAAGAACTGATAATATTTGCTTAAGAACTGAATATATATGCGTAAGAACGGAATATATATGCGTAAGAACTGAATATATATGTCTAAGAACTGAATATATATGTGTAAGAACTGAATATATATGTGTAAGAACTGAACATATATGTGTAAGAACTGAATATATATGTGTAAGAACTGAATATATATGCGTAAGAACTGAATATAAATAAGAACTGAATATATATGTGTAAGAACTGAATATATATGTGTAAGAACTGAATATATATGCGTAAGAACTGAATATATATGCGTAAGAACTGAATATATATGCGTAAGAACTGAATATATATGCGTAAGAACTGAATATATATGTGTAAGAACTGAATATATATGTGTAGGAACTGAATATAATTGTGTAAGAACTGAATATATATGTGTAACAACTGAATATATATACGTAAGAACTGAATATATATGTGTAAGAACTGAATATATATGCGTAAGAACTGAATATATATGCGTAAGAACTGAATATATATGCGTAAGAACTGAATATATATGTGTAAGAACTGAATATATATGTGTAAGAACTGAATATATATGTGTAAGAACTGAATATATATGCGTAAGAACTGAATATATATGTGTAAGAACTGAATATATATGTGTAAGAACTGAATATATATGTGTAAGAACTGAATATATATGTGTAAGAACGGAATATATATGTGTAAGAACTGAATATATATGTGTAAGAACTGAATATATATGCGTAAGAACTCATTATATATGCGTCAGAACTGAATATATATGTGTAAGAACTGAATATATATGCGTAAGAACTGAATATATATGCGTAAGAACTGAATATATATAAGAACTGAATATATATGCGTAAAAACTGAATATATATGTGAAAGAACTGAATATATATGTGTAAGAACTGAATATATATGTGTAAGAACTGAATATATATGTGTAAGAACTGAATATATATGCGTAAGAACTGAATATATATGTGTAAGAACTGAATATATATGCATAAATACTGAATATATATGTGTAAGAACTGAATATATATGCGTAAGAACTGAATATATATGTGTAAGAACTGAATATATATGCGTAAGAACTGAATATATATGTGTAAGAACTGAATATATATGCGTAAGAACTGAATATATATGCGTCAGAACTGATTATATATGTGTAAGAACTGAATATATATTTGAAAGAACTAAATATATATGTGTAAGAACTGAATATATATGTGTAAGAACTGAATATATATGTGTAAGAACTGAATATATATGCGTCAGAACTGAATATATATGTGTAAGAACTGAATATATATGCGTAAGAACTGAATATATATGCGTAAAAATTGAATATATATAAGAACTGAATATATATGCGTAAGAACTGAATATATATGTGAAAGAACTAAATATATATGTGTAAGAACTGAATATATTTGCTTAAGAACTGAATATTTATGCGTAAGAACTGAATATATATAAGAACTGAATAAATATGCGCAAGAACTGAATATATATGTGTAAGAACTGAATATATATGTGTAAAAACTGAATATATATGCTTAAGAACTGAATATATATGCGTCAGAACTGAATATATATGTGTAAGAACTGAATATATATGTGAAAGAACTAGATATATATGTGTAAGAACTGAATATATATGTGTAAGAACTGAATATATATGTGTAAGAACTGAATATATATGCGTCAGAACTGAATATATATGCGTCAGAACTGAATATATATGTGTAAGAACTGAATATATATGCGTAAGAACTGAATATATATGCGTAAGAACTGAATATATATAAGAACTGAATATATATGCGTAAGAACTGAATATATATGTGAAAGAACTGAATATATATGTGTAAGAACTGAATATATATGTGTAAGAACTGAATATATACCCGTCAGAACTGAATATATATGTGAAAGAACTGAATATATATGCGTAAGAACTGAAAATATATGCGTAAGAACTGAATATATATAAGAACTGAATATATATGCGTAAGAACTGAATATATATGTGAAAGAACTCAATATATATGTGTAAGAACTGAATATATATGTGTAAGAACTAAATATATATGTGTAAGAACTGAATATATATGAGTAAGAACTGAATATATATGAGTAAGAACTGAATATGTATGTGTAAGAACTGAATATATATGCATAAGAACTGAATATATATGTGTAAGAACTGAATATATATGTGTAAGAACTGCATATATTTGCTTAAGAACTGAATATATATGCGTAAGAACTGAATATATATGCGTAAGAACTGAATATATATGTCTAAGAACTGAATATATATGTGTAAGAACTGAATATATATGTGTAAGAACTGAACATATATGTGTAAGAACTGAATATATATGTGTAAGAACTGAATATATATGCGTAAGAACTGAATATAAATAAGAACTGAATATATATGTGTAAGAACTGAATATATATGTGTAAGAACTGAATATATATGTGTAAGAACTGAATATATATGCGTAAGAACTGACTATATATGCGTAAGAACTGAATATATATGTGTAAGAACTGAATATATATGTGTAAGAACTGAATATATATGTGTAAGAACTGAATATATATGTGTAACAACTGAATATATATACGTAAGAACTGAATATATATGTGTAAGAACTGAATATATATGCGTAAGAACTGAATATATATGCGTAAGAACTGAATATATATGTGTAAGAACTGAATATATATGTGTAAGAACTGAATATATATGTGTAAGAACTGAATATATATGTGTAACAACTGAATATATATACGTAAGAACTGAATATATATTTGAAAGAACTAAATATATATGTGTAAGAACTGAATATATATGTGTAAGAATTGAATATATATGTGTAAGAACTGAATATATATGTGTAAGAACTGAATATATATGCGTCAGAACTGAATATATATGTGTAAGAACTGAATATATATGCGTAAGAACTGAATATATATGCGTAAAAACTGAATATATATAAGAACTGAATATATATGCGTAAGAACTGAATATATATGTGAAAGAACTAAATATATATGTGTAAGAACTGAATATATATGCTTAAGAACTGAATATTTATGCGTAAGAACTGAATATATATAAGAACTGAATATATATGCGCAAGAACTGAATATATATGTGTAAGAACTGAATATATATGTGTAAAAACTGAATATATATGCGTAAGAACTGAATATATATGCGTCAGAACTGAATATATATGTGTAAGAACTGAATATATATGTGAAAGAACTAGATATATATGTGTAAGAACTGAATATATATGTGTAAGAACTGAATATATTTGTGTAAGAACTGAATATATATGCGTCAGAACTGAATATATATGCGTCAGAACTGAATATATATGTGTAAGAACTGAATATATATGCGTAAGAACTGAATATATATGCGTAAGAACTGAATATATATAAGAACTGAATATATATGCGTAAGAACTGAATATATATGCGTAAGAACTGAATATATATGCATCAGAACTGAATATATATGTGTAAGAACTGAATATATATGTGAAAGAACTAGATATATATGTGTAAGAACTGAATATATATGTGTAAGAACTGAATATATATGTGTAAGAACTGAATATATATGCGTCAGAACTGAATATATATGCGTCAGAACTGAATATATATGTGTAAGAACTGAATATATATGCGTAAGAACTGAATATATATGCGTAAGAACTGAATATATATAAGAACTGAATATATATGCGTAAGAACTGAATATATATGTGAAAGAACTGAATATATATGTGTACGAACTGAATATATATGAGTAAGAACTGAATATATACCCGTCAGAACTGAATATATATGTGAAAGAACTGAATATATATGCGTAAGAACTGAAAATATATGCGTAAGAACTGAATATATATAAGAACTGAATATATATGCGTAAGATCTGAATATATATGTGAAAGAACTCAATATATATGTGTAAGAACTGAATATATATGTGTAAGAACTAAATATATATGTGTAAGAACTGAATATATATGAGTAAGAACTGAATATATATGCGTAAGAACTGAATATGTATGTGTAAGAACTGAATATATATGCATAAGAACTGAATATATATATGTGTAAGAACTGAATATATATGTGTAAGAACTGATAATATTTGCTTAAGAACTGAATATATATGCGTAAGAACTGAATATATATGCGTAAGAACTGAATATATATGTCTAAGAACTGAATATATATGTGTAAGAACTGAATATATATGTGTAAGAACTGAACATATATGTGTAAGAACTGAATATATATGTGTAAGAACTGAATATATATGCGTAAGAACTGAATATAAATAAGAACTGAATATATATGTGTAAGAACTGAATATATATGTGTAAGAACTGAATATATATGCGTAAGAACTGAATATATATGCGTAAGAACTGAATATATATGCGTAAGAACTGAATATATATGCGTAAGAACTGAATATATATGTGTAAGAACTGAATATATATGTGTAGGAACTGAATATATATGTGTAAGAACTGAATATATATGTGTAACAACTGAATATATATACGTAAGAACTGAATATATATGCGTAAGAACTGAATATATATGCGTAAGAACTGAATATATATGCGTAAGAACTGAATATATATGCGTAAGAACTGAATATATATGTGTAAGAACTGAATATATATGTGTAAGAACTGAATATATATGTGTAAGAACTGAATATATATGCGTAAGAACTGAATATATATGTGTAAGAACTGAATATATATGTGTAAGAACTGAATATATATGTGTAAGAACTGAATATATATGTGTAAGAACGGAATATATATGTGTAAGAACTGAATATATATGTGTAAGAACTGAATATATATGCATAAGAACTCAATATATATGCGTCAGAACTGAATATATATGTGTAAGAACTGAATATATATGCGTAAGAACTGAATATATATGCGTAAGAACTGAATATATATAAGAACTGAATATATATGCGTAAAAACTGAATATATATGTGAAAGAACTGAATATATATGTGTAAGAACTGAATATATATGTGTAAGAACTGAATATATATGTGTAAGAACTGAATATATATGCGTAAGAACTGAATATATATGTGTAAGAACTGAATATATATGCATAAATACTGAATATATATGTGTAAGAACTGAATATATATGCGTAAGAACTGAATATATATGTGTAAGAACTGAATATATATGCGTAAGAACTGAATATATATGTGTAAGAACTGAATATATATGCGTAAGAACTGAATATATATGCGTCAGAACTGATTATATATGTGTAAGAACTGAATATATATTTGAAAGAACTAAATATATATGTGTAAGAACTGAATATATATGTGTAAGAACTGAATATATATGTGAAAGAACTGAATATATAAGTGTAAGAACTGAATATATATGCGTCAGAACAGAATATATATGTGTAAGAACTGAATATATATGCGTAAGAACTGAATATATATGCGTAAAAATTGAATATATATAAGAACTGAATATATATGCGTAAGAACTGAATATATATGTGAAAGAACTAAATATATATGTGTAAGAACTGAATATATATGCTTAAGAACTGAATATTTATGCGTAAGAACTGAATATATATAAGAACTGAATATATATGCGCAAGAACTGAATATATATGTGTAAGAACTGAATATATATGTGTAAAAACTGAATATATATGCGTAAGAACTGAATATATATGCGTCAGAACTGAATATATATGTGTAAGAACTGAATATATATGTGAAAGAACTAGATATATATGTGTAAGAACTGAATATATATGTGTAAGAACTGAATATATATGTGTAAGAACTGAATATATATGCATCAGAACTGAATATATATGCGTCAGAACTGAATATATATGTGTAAGAACTGAATATATATGCGTAAGAACTGAATATATATGCGTAAGAACTGAATATATATAAGAACTGAATATATATGCGTAAGAACTGAATATATATGTGAAAGAACTGAATATATATGTGTAAGAACTGAATATATATGTGTAAGAACTGAATATATACCCGTCAGAACTGAATATATATGTGAAAGAACTGAATATATATGCGTAAGAACTGAAAATATATGCGTAAGAACTGAATATATATAAGAACTGAATATATATGCGTAAGAACTGAATATATATGTGAAAGAACTCAATATATATGTGTAAGAACTGAATATATATGTGTAAGAACTAAATATATATGTGTAAGAACTGAATATATATGAGTAAGAACTGAATATATATGAGTAAGAACTGAATATGTATGTGTAAGAACTGAATATATATGCATAAGAACTGAATATATATGTGTAAGAACTGAATATATATGTGTAAGAACTGCATATATTTGCTTAAGAACTGAATATATATGCGTAAGAACTGAATATATATGCGTAAGAACTGAATATATATGTCTAAGAACTGAATATATATGTGTAAGAACTGAATATATATGTGTAAGAACTGAACATATATGTGTAAGAACTGAATATATATGTGTAAGAACTGAATATATATGCGTAAGAACTGAATATAAATAAGAAACTGAATATATATGTGTAAGAACTGAATATATATGTGTAAGAACTGAATATATATGTGTAAGAACTGAATATATATGCGTAAGAACTGAATATATATGCGTAAGAACTGAATATATATGTGTAAGAACTGAATATATATGTGTAAGAACTGAATATATATGTGTAAGAACTGAATATATATGTGTAACAACTGAATATATATACGTAAGAACTGAATATATATGTGTAAGAACTGAATATATATGCGTAAGAACTGAATATATATGCGTAAGAACTGAATATATATGTGTAAGAACTGAATATATATGTGTAAGAACTGAATATATATGTGTAAGAACTGAATATATATGTGTAACAACTGAATATATATACGTAAGAACTGAATATATATGTGTAAGAACTGAATATATATGCGTAAGAACTGAATATATATGTGTAAGAATTGAATATATATGTGTAAGAACTGAATATATATGTGTAAGAACTGAATATATATTCGTCAGAACTGAATATATATGTGTAAGAACTGAATATATATGTGTAAGAACTGAATATATATGCGTCAGAACTGAATATATATGTGTAAGAACTGAATATATATGCGTAAGAACTGAATATATATGCGTAAGAACTGAATATATATGTGAAAGAACTCAATATATATGTGTAAGAACTGAATATATATGTGTAAGAACTAAATATATATGTGTAAGAACTGAATATATATGAGTAAGAACTGAATATATATGAGTAAGAACTGAATATGTATGTGTAAGAACTGAATATATATGCATAAGAACTGAATATATATGTGTAAGAACTGAATATATATGTGTAAAAACTGCATATATTTGCTTAAGAACTGAATATATATGCGTAAGAACTGAATATATATGCGTAAGAACTGAATATATATGTCTAAGAACTGAATATATATGTGTAAGAACTGAATATATATGTGTAAGAACTGAACATATATGTGTAAGAACTGAATATATATGTGTAAGAACTGAATATATATGCGTAAGAACTAAATATAAATAAGAACTGAATATATATGTGTAAGAACTGAATATATATGTGTAAGAACTGAATATATATGTGTAAGAACTGAATATATATGCGTAAGAACTGAATATATATGCGTAAGAACTGAATATATATGTGTAAGAACTGAATATATATGTGTAAGAACTGAATATATATGTGTAAGAACTGAATATATATGTGTAACAACTGAATATATATACGTAAAAACTGAATATATATGTGTAAGAACTGAATATATATGCGTAAGAACTGAATATATATGCGTAAGAACTGAATATATATGTGTAAGAACTGAATATATATGTGTAAGAACTGAATATATATGTGTAAGAACTGAATATATATGTGTAACAACTGAATATATATACGTAAGAACTGAATATATATTTGAAAGAACTAAATATATATGTGTAAGAACTGAATATATATGTGTAAGAACTGAATATATATGTGTAAGAACTGAATATATATGTGTAAGAACTGAATATATATGCGTCAGAACTGAATATATATGTGTAAGAACTGAATATATATGCGTAAGAACTGAATATATATGCGTAAAAACTGAATATATATAAGAACTGAATATATATGCGTAAGAACTGAATATATATGTGAAAGAACTAAATATATATGTGTAAGAACTGAATATATATGCTTAAGAACTGAATATTTATGCGTAAGAACTGAATATATATAAGAACTGAATATATATGCGCAAGAACTGAATATATATGTGTAAGAACTGAATATATATGTGTAAAAACTGAATATATATGCGTAAGAACTGAATATATATGCGTCAGAACTGAATATATATGTGTAAGAACTGAATATATATGTGAAAGAACTAGATATATATGTGTAAGAACTGAATATATATGTGTAAGAACTGAATATATATGTGTAAGAACTGAATATATATGCGTCAGAACTGAATATATATGCGTCAGAACTGAATATATATGTGTAAGAACTGAATATATATGCGTAAGAACTGAATATATATGCGTAAGAACTGAATATATATAAGAACTGAATATATATGCGTAAGAACTGAATATATATGCGTAAGAACTGAATATATATGCGTCAGAACTGAATATATATGTGTAAGAACTGAATATATATGTGAAAGAACTAGATATATATGTGTAAGAACTGAATATATATGTGTAAGAACTGAATATATATGTGTAAGAACTGAATATATATGCGTCAGAACTGAATATATATGCGTCAGAACTGAATATATATGTGTAAGAACTGAATATATATGCGTAAGAACTGAATATATATGCGTAAGAACTGAATATATATAAGAACTGAATATATATGCGTAAGAACTGAATATATATGTGAAAGAACTGAATATATATGTGTAAGAACTGAATATATATGTGTAAGAACTGAATATATACCCGTCAGAACTGAATATATATGTGAAAGAACTGAATATATATGCGTAAGAACTGAAAATATATGCGTAAGAACTGAATATATATAAGAACTGAATATATATGCGTAAGATCTGAATATATATGTGAAAGAACTCAATATATATGTGTAAGAACTGAATATATATGTGTAAGAACTAAATATATATGTGTAAGAACTGAATATATATGAGTAAGAACTGAATATATATGCGTAAGAACTGAATATGTATGTGTAAGAACTGAATATATATGCATAAGAACTGAATATATATATGTGTAAGAACTGAATATATATGTGTAAGAACTGATAATATTTGCTTAAGAACTGAATATATATGCGTAAGAACTGAATATATATGCGTAAGAACTGAATATATATGTCTAAGAACTGAATATATATGTGTAAGAACTGAATATATATGTGTAAGAACTGAACATATATGTGTAAGAACTGAATATATATGTGTAAGAACTGAATATATATGCGTAAGAACTGAATATAAATAAGAACTGAATATATATGTGTAAGAACTGAATATATATGTGTAAGAACTGAATATATATGCGTAAGAACTGAATATATATGCGTAAGAACTGAATATATATGCGTAAGAACTGAATATATATGCGTAAGAACTGAATATATATGTGTAAGGACTGAATATATATGTGTAGGAACTGAATATATATGTGTAACAACTGAATATATATGTGTAACAACTGAATATATATACGTAAGAACTGAATATATATGTGTAAGAACTGAATATATATGCGTAAGAACTGAATATATATGCGTAAGAACTGAATATATATGCGTAAGAACTGAATATATATGTGTAAGAACTGAATATATATGTGTAAGAACTGAATATATATGTGTAAGAACTGAATATATATGCGTAAGAACTGAATATATATGCGTAAGAACTGAATATATATGTGTAAGAACTGAATATATATGTGTAAGAACTGAATATATATGTGTAAGAACGGAATATATATGTGTAAGAACTGAATATATATGTGTAAGAACTGAATATATATGCGTAAGAACTCAATATATATGCGTCAGAACTGAATATATATGTGTAAGAACTGAATATATATGCGTAAGAACTGAATATATATGCGTAAGAACTGAATATATATAAGAACTGAATATATATGCGTAAAAACTGAATATATATGTGAAAGAACTGAATATATATGTGTAAGAACTGAATATATATGTGTAAGAACTGAATATATATGTGTAAGAACTGAATATATATGCGTAAGAACTGAATATATATGTGTAAGAACTGAATATATATGCATAAATACTGAATATATATGTGTAAGAACTGAATATATATGCGTAAGAACTGCATATATAAGTGTAAGAACTGAATATATATGCGTAAGAACTGAATATATATGTGTAAGAACTGAAAATATATGCGTAAGAACTGAATATATATGCGTCAGAACTGATTATATATGTGTAAGAACTGAATATATATTTGAAAGAACTAAATATATATGTGTAAGAACTGAATATATATGTGTAAGAACTGAATATATATGTGTAAGAACTGAATATATATGTGTAAGAACTGAATATATATGCGTCAGAACTGAATATATATGTGTAAGAACTGAATATATATGCGTAAGAACTGAATATATATGCGTAAAAATTGAATATATATAAGAACTGAATATATATGCGTAAGAACTGAATATATATGTGAAAGAACTAAATATATATGTGTAAGAACTGAATATATATGCTTAAGAACTGAATATTTATGCGTAAGAACTGAATATATATAAGAACTGAATATATATGCGCAAGAACTGAATATATATGTGTAAGAACTGAATATATATGTGTAAAAACTGAATATATATGCGTAAGAACTGAATATATATGCGTCAGAACTGAATATATATGTGTAAGAACTGAATATATATGTGAAAGAACTAGATATATATGTGTAAGAACTGAATATATATGTGTAAGAACTGAATATATATGTGTAAGAACTGAATATATATGCGTCAGAACTGAATATATATGCGTCAGAACTGAATATATATGTGTAAGAACTGAATATATATGCGTAAGAACTGAATATATATGCGTAAGAACTGAATATATATAAGAACTGAATATATATGCGTAAGAACTGAATATATATGTGAAAGAACTGAATATATATGTGTAAGAACTGAATATATATGTGTAAGAACTGAATATATACCCGTCAGAACTGAATATATATGTGAAAGAACTGAATATATATGCGTAAGAACTGAAAATATATGCGTAACAACTGAATATATATAAGAACTGAATATATATGCGTAAGAACTGAATATATATGTGAAAGAACTCAATATATATGTGTAAGAACTGAATATATATGTGTAAGAACTAAATATATATGTGTAAGAACTGAATATATATGAGTAAGAACTGAATATATATGAGTAAGAACTGAATATGTATGTGTAAGAACTGAATATATATGCATAAGAACTGAATATATATGTGTAAGAACTGAATATATATGTGTAAGAACTGCATATATTTGCTTAAGAACTGAATATATATGCGTAAGAACTGAATATATATGCGTAAGAACTGAATATATATGTCTAAGAACTGAATATATATGTGTAAGAACTGAATATATATGTGTAAGAACTGAACATATATGTGTAAGAACTGAATATATATGTGTAAGAACTGAATATATATGCGTAAGAACTGAATATAAATAAGAACTGAATATATATGTGTAAGAACTGAATATATATGTGTAAGAACTGAATATATATGTGTAAGAACTGAATATATATGCGTAAGAACTGAATATATATGCGTAAGAACTGAATATATATGCGTAAGAACTGAATATATATGCGTAAGAACTGAATATATATGCGTAAGAACTGAATATATATGCGTAAGAACTGAATATATATGTGTAAGGACTGAATATATATGTGTAGGAACTGAATATATATGTGTAACAACTGAATATATATGTGTAACAACTGAATATATATACGTAAGAACTGAATATATATGTGTAAGAACTGAATATATATGCGTAAGAACTGAATATATATGCGTAAGAACTGAATATATATGCGTAAGAACTGAATATATATGTGTAAGAACTGAATATATATGTGTAAGAACTGAATATATATGTGTAAGAACTGAATATATATGCGTAAGAACTGAATATATATGCGTAAGAACTGAATATATATGTGTAAGAACTGAATATATATGTGTAAGAACTGAATATATATGTGTAAGAACGGAATATATATGTGTAAGAACTGAATATATATGTGTAAGAACTGAATATATATGCGTAAGAACTCAATATATATGCGTCAGAACTGAATATATATGTGTAAGAACTGAATATATATGCGTAAGAACTGAATATATATGCGTAAGAACTGAATATATATAAGAACTGAATATATATGCGTAAAAACTGAATATATATGTGAAAGAACTGAATATATATGTGTAAGAACTGAATATATATGTGTAAGAACTGAATATATATGTGTAAGAACTGAATATATATGCGTAAGAACTGAATATATATGTGTAAGAACTGAATATATATGCATAAATACTGAATATATATGTGTAAGAACTGAATATATATGCGTAAGAACTGCATATATAAGTGTAAGAACTGAATATATATGCGTAAGAACTGAATATATATGTGTAAGAACTGAAAATATATGCGTAAGAACTGAATATATATGCGTCAGAACTGATTATATATGTGTAAGAACTGAATATATATTTGAAAGAACTAAATATATATGTGTAAGAACTGAATATATATGTGTAAGAACTGAATATATATGTGTAAGAACTGAATATATATGTGTAAGAACTGAATATATATGCGTCAGAACTGAATATATATGTGTAAGAACTGAATATATATGCGTAAGAACTGAATATATATGCGTAAAAATTGAATATATATAAGAACTGAATATATATGCGTAAGAACTGAATATATATGTGAAAGAACTAAATATATATGTGTAAGAACTGAATATATATGCTTAAGAACTGAATATTTATGCGTAAGAACTGAATATATATAAGAACTGAATATATATGCGCAAGAACTGAATATATATGTGTAAGAACTGAATATATATGTGTAAAAACTGAATATATATGCGTAAGAACTGAATATATATGCGTCGAACTGAATATATATGTGTAAGAACTGAATATATATGTGAAAGAACTAGATATATATGTGTAAGAACTGAATATATATGTGTAAGAACTGAATATATATGTGTAAGAACTGAATATATATGCGTCAGAACTGAATATATATGCGTCAGAACTGAATATATATGTGTAAGAACTGAATATATATGCGTAAGAACTGAATATATATGCGTAAGAACTGAATATATATAAGAACTGAATATATATGCGTAAGAACTGAATATATATGTGAAAAAACTGAATATATATGTGTAAGAACTGAATATATATGTGTAAGAACTGAATATATACCCGTCAGAACTGAATATATATGTGAAAGAACTGAATATATATGCGTAAGAACTGAAAATATATGCGTAACAACTGAATATATATAAGAACTGAATATATATGCGTAAGAACTGAATATATATGTGAAAGAACTCAATATATATGTGTAAGAACTGAATATATATGTGTAAGAACTAAATATATATGTGTAAGAACTGAATATATATGAGTAAGAACTGAATATATATGAGTAAGAACTGAATATGTATGTGTAAGAACTGAATATATATGCATAAGAACTGAATATATATGTGTAAGAACTGAATATATATGTGTAAGAACTGCATATATTTGCTTAAGAACTGAATATATATGCGTAAGAACTGAATATATATGCGTAAGAACTGAATATATATGTCTAAGAACTGAATATATATGTGTAAGAACTGAATATATATGTGTAAGAACTGAACATATATGTGTAAGAACTGAATATATATGTGTAAGAACTGAATATATATGCGTAAGAACTGAATATAAATAAGAACTGAATATATATGTGTAAGAACTGAATATATATGTGTAAGAACTGAATATATATGTGTAAGAACTGAATATATATGCGTAAGAACTGAATATATATGCGTAAGAACTGAATATATATGTGTAAGAACTGAATATATATGTGTAAGAACTGAATATATATGTGTAAGAACTGAATATATATGTGTAACAACTGAATATATATACGTAAGAACTGAATATATATGTGTAAGAACTGAATATATATGCGTAAGAACTGAATATATATGCGTAAGAACTGAATATATATGTGTAAGAACTGAATATATATGTGTAAGAACTGAATATATATGTGTAAGAACTGAATATATATGTGTAACAACTGAATATATATACGTAAGAACTGAATATATATGTGTAAGAACTGAATATATATGCGTAAGAACTGAATATATATGCGTAAGAACTGAATATATATGCGTAAGAACTGAATATATATGTGTAAGAACTTAATATATATGTGTAAGAACTGAATATATATGTGTAAGAACTGAATATATATGCGTAAGAACTGAATATATATGCGTCAGAACTGAATATATATGTATAAGAACTGAATATATATGCGTAAGAACTGAATATATATGCGTAAGAACTGAATATATATAAGAACTGAAAATATATGCGTAAAAACTGAATATATATGTGAAAGAACTGAATATATATGTGTAAGAACTGAATATATATGTGTAAGAACTGAATATATATGTGAAAGAACTGAATATATATGCGTAAGAACTGAATATATATGTGTAAGAACTGAATATATATGCATAAATACTGAATATATATGTGTAAGAACTGAATATATATGCGTAAGAACTGAATATATATGTGTAAGAACTGAATATATATGCGTAAGAACTGAATATATATGTGTAAGAACTGAATATATATGCGTAAGAACTGAATATATATGCGTCAGAACTGAATATATATGTGTAAGAACTGAATATATATGTGAAAGAACTAGATATATATGTGTAAGAACTGAATATATATGTGTAAGAACTGAATATATATGTGTAAGAACTGAATATATATGCGTAAGAACTGAATATATATGCGTCAGAACTGAATATATATGTGTAAGAACTGAATATATATGCGTAAGAACTGAATATATATGCGTAAGAACTGAATATATATAAGAACTGAATATATATGCGTAAGAACTGAATATATATGTGAAAGAACTGAATATATATGTGTAAGAACTGAATATATATGTGTAAGAACTGAATATATATGCGTCAGAACTGAATATATATGTGTAAGAACTGAATATATATGCGTAAGAACTGAATATATATGCGTAAGAACTGAATATATATGTAAGAACTGAATATATATGCGTAAGATCTGAATATATATGTGAAAGAACTCAATATATATGTGTAAGAACTGAATATATATGTGTAAGAACTAGAATATATATGTGTAAG